>PVLD010007354.1:72313-92302 GCA_004027595.1 Dinomys branickii | reverse complement strand
AAGGCTGTGTAAGATTTGTTTTTAAACTGTACAGTGTCTTTTTTTTGTATAGTTAACACACTACCGAATGTGTCTTTAGATAGCCCTGTCCTGGTGGTATTTTCAATAGCCACTAACCTTGCCTGGTACAGTATGGGGGTTGTAAATTGGCATGGAAATTTAAAGCAGGTTCTTGTTGGTGCACAGCACAAATTAGTTATATATGGGGACGGTAGTTTTTCATCTTCAGTTGTCTCTGATGAGCTTATACGAAATAATTGTTGTTCTGTTAACTGAATACCACTCTGTAATTGCAAAAAAAAAAAGTTGCAGCTGTTTTGTTGACATTCTGAATGCTTCTAAGTAAATACAATTTTTTTTATTAGTATTGTTGTCCTTTTCATAGGTCTGAAATTTTTCTTCTTGAAGGGAAGCTAGTCTTTTGCTTTTGCCCATTTTGGATCACGTGAATTATTAGTGTTTATCTTTTCCTGTAGTTAGTGGACGCAAAGCTTCTGTCTACACACCCTGCGTATTGTGATGGGGGTAATAAAAGTCAAATTGAGAACATTTTCATCCATAAAACTCCAAAATCTCACTCAGTTGATAAGGAATTTCACATAGCCCTTTGTAAAGAGTGACCAATTCTGTTCCTAGCATGGGGTTATTAGAATCAAGCAATCTGGAAGTTTGTCCTTGAAGGACTAATAGAAAAAATATGTTCTAATCTTTACATGAGGACTCTGACTCCCATTACCATGTAATGGCAGTTATATTGTGCAGTTCCCACATGAAAGGAGGCCTGAGAATGTATCTCCAAAAGCGTGAGCTTAACATACAAGACTCAGATTTTTTGTTGACATTTTACAGTGAAGGCAGTGAAAGTGCTGGCTGTACGATGCCTTTACCCACTGACGGACTGCTCAGGAAACTTGACTCCAGTAAAAGTATTTTTAATTAATTGGGTCAGCTTTTAAAATTATGCCACAAGTGAGAAAAGGGTAGGTTGTCTATGTTGGGGTTTCTCCTTTAGACATGAGCAAAAAATATGAGCTTCACATCGTAGTATAAGTTACCCGGTGTATTTGAGTTTTTCTTTACAAAACTCAAGTCATGTTTATCTGCCTAGCAGTTTAGGGAAAATTTGGCAATTTTGTGGGCTTTGAGATTAACTCTTAAAGTGCCAGTGTTTTAAAATAGGGTTCTTGTAATTTTACACGCTTTTGTGATGGAGTGCTGTTTTGTTATATAATTTTGACTTGGATTCCATTTGCATTTGTTTATGTAATTTCAGGAGAAATATTGAACATCTGAGTCCTGGATGATACTAATAAACTAATAATTGCAGAGGTTTTAAATATCAGTTAAATGGCTTTCACTTAAGAATTTTAAGATTTTGTTCAATCACTTCCAATAATACAGTACCTCTTAGCAACACCTTTTAAATAATAGCTGACAGTTTTTCCCTTTAAAAATACTCCATGCTTATAAATAGGTTAATGGGCTGATAAAAACGATTTTGTCACAAACACTCCCAAGTACGCACAGAAGATGCTATATATGTAATTGGAAAGACTAATTTTGCTTTCAAGTTGTTAAAAAATTTAAAGGCGAGTGATCTGTAAGTAATTCCAGCCCTTGGGAAGCTGAGGCAGGAGGATTACTGCGGTTTGAGGCCAGCCTGAAGTACATAGTGAGACAGTCTTAAAAAAAAAATGTAATTGAAAATAGTGGGTTGGTGATTATAAATGAAGGATCTAGGTGGTTTTTTATTTTTTCCTTTGTCTTTTTGAGACAGTCTTGAACTCACTTTGTAGCCTTGGCTAGTCCTTTTTTTTTTTTTTTTTTTTTGCTTTGAGACAGGGTCTCGCTCTGCAGTTCCAGCTGGCCTTGAGCTCACTTTGTATCCCAGGCTGGTCTTGACTTGAAACAATACTGCTTCAGCCTCCTGACTGCTGGGATTACAGGCATGCACCACCATGCCCAACAGAGATCTTGTTTTCTAAACCAAATGAAAACCTCAGTTGAATGGCTGCAGTTTCAAAAAATTACCAAATTTTTAGTCAGGGAAATGAAAAATCATTTGTTCATTTGAATCAGATGAATTTACAATTATAGAAGCACCATTGTCAAAAGTAGTGCTAAGTCTAAACCAGTGAAAAATGAATTCTGCCTCAAGGAAACTTCTTTATAACTTCAGTGGGTGTGTCATGGCAACTATCTAAAGATGTTGGAATGGGAACAATTGTTTTGGGTTAATTGTGTAACTGGCTTCAGATCCTGACAGAACTGGACAAAAGTTCTCTCAAGTCTGCGTTCTGTGTAGTATCCAAACAGTATCCCCTGGAACGGATACTTCCGAGACCAGAACTCAAGTCAGGCAGTTACGCAGATAATTCAGTGTAAAACTTGGTTACAAAGTTGAAATGACTTCCTATTTTTTAAGTTAATTGGTACTTTTTAGGTCAACAAAGATCACGCATTATTGGGAATTTGTACCTGGACATGGTATAACGATTCTTTTTCTTCCCCCATCCCCCTACCTTCTGAAGTGACTTAAATTATTCTGCAGTACAGTAATTGAACGCAGTCTTTTAAAAGTGTGAGACAGGGCCTTGCCAAGTTGCCCAGGCTGGGCTTGAACTTGTGATCTTTCTGCTTTGGCCTCCCACATTGCTAAGAATGTGGGCACATGTCACCATGTTGGCTGAAAGTGACTTTGAAGAAGCACTATAGGCGCTGTTTTAATGGCTAGAGAGGGCAGTAGTTTTGAGGATTCTCACTTAGGAAAACTAAATTTTAGTGTTAGGGTCTTTGTTTTTAGAACCATGGCATGCAGTTAATCCCATCCTGATTTGCTGTGTGAAGGTTGGAAACTTGCTGTTCAGTTGCTGTAACTATGATCGTCCGTGGAAATGTTGACATTGGTCATTAGTTTTCTTAGAGTGAAATCTGGAAGTGAGCATGTGTTGTGTGTGCCACAAGGGTGAGAATTAAAAGGCAAAGGTAGAAAAGGACCTGTATGAGAGCCTTGCAACAGATCTCACTACCTAGGCAGTCAACAGTTGTTCAGATGTTTTGGCAGTAGCTATGTTAGAAACCGCCAGAGAGGCAAAGTAATGATTTTTAAGTGGAAAATGTGGCCACTACATTGTTGTGCATCACAGAGTCTATGATAAAAGCTCACATCTAGGTCTGCTTGGTACAGTGGACCTAAAAGGGCTTTTTTTTTTAGTATGGTTGTTACTGCAAATTTGCACACATCAAATGCAGCTTGAATATTAAACCCTAAGTGTGAACCACTAGCTAGTAATCTTTTTGAGGCAAGGTCTTGCTGTACAGTTCAGGCTGGCCTTGAGCTCACTTTGTAGCTCAGGCTGGTCTCAAACTCGGAACAATCCTGCCTCAGCCTCCTGAGTGCTGGGATTATAGGCATGTGCCACCACACCCAGTAATCTTACTTGGTGAATGTGATAATAGATTTATGCTTGTCACTGCAGCTGACCCTTGAAATACTCTAGTACTAGATGAAAGCTGGAAAGGGATTTGCATTGTTAACCAACAAGATGCAAGGTGGTTCATTTTGTCTTCCAGTAGCAAAGCAGTGCTAACATTTGCCACACAGCTTGGGAAATTCCCTGGGTCTCGGCCAACTTGCTCCCTGGAATAATGAGGCAAAATGTTGGTCTAGGAATGCTGCTATTTTGGCGATCTGTGGTGGCACAGAAATACATACTGCACAGCACAGACTGGCACAGGAATAACTTGATATGTCCCACTTCCGGGAGGTTTCAGTCTGAAATAGATGCTCTCTGCCAGAAGGAAATGGAATCACTGGAGCCTTTGGGCATGTGCATTGGTTTGGACCTTCACAGCTGAGTTTATGGGCCTGCACCGAAGAAGAGTGATACAGATCTGGAGTATAGGAGGATAAACCTGTGAGCGAGCTCTGAAGTTTAGTACTAGGGAGTCAGTGAAAGGGGCTTGGTCATGGGTGTGCCTCGGTGGTAGGGCGGGTGCTTAGTACACTGCAGGTCCTGGGTTTGACCCCAGCACGCCAAAAAATAGTGAAAAATGGCCTAGCGAGATCCTTATAAATTTCATGATGGATTTCTTTCTCTTTAGCTGTGTAATTTAGTCATAACATTCGGTGTGATGCTCTGTAATAATTTCCCTTTTCCTTTTGGTTTTTACTTTTTTTTTTTTTTTTTTTTTTTTTTGTCTTTCTGAGGGGGTCTGGCTATGCAGTTCAGGCTGGCCTTGAGCTCACTTTGTAGCCCAGGCTGGTCTCAAACTCACAACGATTCTCCTGCACCTGGCCTGAAAGATCCAGAGTAACCAACATAATAGGGTTTTTTTTGGTGCTGAGAATTGAATTCAGGGTGTTGCGCTTGCCAGGCAGTATAGTATAGGCACTTTTTAAAAAGTCTTTTTGAGACTGGATCTTGCTCTGTAGTTAAGGTTGCTCTTGAGCTCACTTTGTAGCCCAGGATGGTCTCAAGTTGCCTCAGCCTCCCGAGTGCTGGGATTACAGGCGTGCACCACCATGTCTGGTGGTTTTGCTATTTCTAACGATACCTCAGTGCATATATCTGCACATTGCTCTCAGCCATGTGTAGGTCTTTAGGATAAACCTTTAAAGTCAAAAGATACTTGCATTTCATGTTCTGGCAGCTACATATTCATAGATTAACACCCCCCCCCAAGGATAATACTTACTATGAACTATTTTAACAATGATTTTATAACAAACCAAGGTTTTTACTGGTTATTCTTTGGCTCCATGAAAAAAATAGTTTCATTTTTAAAAGAAGACATTTGAGACACTGTCATTTGTCCAGAGCTACCCAGTCACAGAAACACCAACAGAACTGAAAGATGGTTGGGATGGCTACCATTCCTCCAAAAGTTTCCTGTAGCAACTACACATTTGATCCCTTGTGTCAAAATGAGCTGCTTTTTCATTTCTGGCCTGCTCTATTCAAAGGGGAAGTTTCTGATAGTTTTTCAATCGGGAAGGACCTTTGCTAGCAAAGATTTATGTCATTCTTACAGAAGCTCTGGCCACATTTTGGAAAATAAAATTTGGTAGCAAGGTGTAGGCAAAACATGAGAAATCACAAGCTGTGTGTGGTGTGTGTGTGTGCGCGCGTGCGCACCAAAGCCTAGGAGATAGGGTATTTGGAAAGCTGAACTGGACCCTGAGCTGTGGCCTTAAACATGATAAAGTAAAAACTCCAGATGTGTTTACTGGGACGATCGTATCCACAGGCTTAAAGAGGAATTAGGCTTAGTTCCTCAGAATTACACAGAGCCTCTCATCAGGAGCGTTACCATATTTTTGTTCATTGGTTTCATTAGAGATCATCCTGTGAAGTGCTCTGAATGTACCCAGGTACGAGAATAAAAGTCCTGAGCCAAAACAAGCCACCTGTGAGATGTGAGAGACTGCTCCTGAAGACGAAAAAAGACACCCGAAACCAGGACCTTTCAAAGAGTCAGGCTCTGAGGGCCCCCAGAACAGACCAGTTCTGACTCTCAGACCTGTTCCCATCCCTGTGCTTGAAATTCAGGGGAACCTGGGCCTGCTTTCCCACCTGGACTCGGCCTACTGAGAGGTGGGGTTTACTGAGCAGCGTTCAGGCTCAGGAGCAGCAAGACCGAGTGAACAGACTCTTTGCACAAGACGAGGAGGATTTGTAAGCGTGTTGGAGGTCAGCGACAGAATAATGCAAGACCCCCGACTGGCGTCATGGCGCGCGGGTTAGAGGGGAAGGCGCGGGCCAATGCGGGCTAATCTGCGCATCTTTACAAAGCAGCGGACAGAGAACCACGGACAGGCGGAAGGTTGCTGCTGAACAAACCTCGTATCGAAATAATGTGGCAGAGCCTGGCTATAAGAGGTGCAAAAGAATGCGAGCCTTTCCCTCTCTCTCAGTCTCCCTCCTTGCCCCCCCACACACACCAGTTCTGGACAACAGCGGGCACCGGGTGTCTCCAGGGCACTGGCGCCTCTTATGTGTCTTAAAACTGCAGCGTGGGCTTCCAGAAAATCACGAAGAAAGGGGGACAGTATAGGACGTGACTGGCTGCTTTTAGGATGAATGAAATTTACATTCATTGATACAAAAAAAGCAAGAGAACAAAATTGTACATTTCTAGCCATCAGAAGTGTCCTGGCTTATTTACATACATATATTTTATACGTACCTATACGTGCATGTATACATATGTGTGTTTTTGCAATTGAGGTTAGAATTACATATTGTGAAATTAATCCCCCCCCCCCTTTTGCCGTTCTGGCGATTGACTCTAAGGTCTTGTACTTAGGCAAGGACTCTACCAGTGAGCTACAGCCTCAGCGCCTAACCATTTCATTGTGAGCAATTCAGTGGCATTCACTACGTGCATAATGTTCTGAAATCTCCACCTCCCAACCAAAAAAAAAAAAAACCCTGCACTCACTCCTTGATCTAGTCTGGAAATTTCATATAAACAGAAATTACCTATAATTTTGTTGGTATCTATCTTCTTTCATTTGGCATATTTTCATAAGCAGGACGCCTTTCCTTAAGCCTGAATAATACTCCATTTTATGTATGTAGCATATTTCCTTTACCTGTTCATGCACTGCTGAATTCAGGTTCTTTCCACCTTTTGGCCATTGTGAACAGTTCCCTTCCTATGTACGTGTATTCATTTGAGTCTCTGCTTCCAATTCTTTGGGTATCATTAAGAATGGACCTCCTGCATCATGTGAATTCTTTGTTTAACTTCTTCTTTTTTTTTTTTTTTTTGTCTTTTTGAGAGGTTTTGCTATACAGTTCAGGCCAAAGTGGCCTTGAGCTCACTTTGTAGCCCAGGCTGGTCTCGAACTTGAAACAATCTTCTTGCTTCAGCCTCCCAAGTGCTGGGATTACAGGTGTGCGCCACCACCCCTGGCCCTGTTTAACTCCTTGAGGAACCATCAAACTGTTTTCTGTTTGTTTTGAGACCTCAGCTCACTATGTAGTTCAGTCTGTAACTGAACTTGCTATGCAGCCCGGGCTGGCCTCAAACTCAATGTGATCTTCCTGCCTTGCTCCCCTCACCCCAGTACCAGGCTGTCAAAGTGTTTCTAATGCAGTTTATTACTTTATATTTCGGGGTTTTTTTTGTGTGTGTGGTACTGGGGATCGAACTCAGGACCCTGCGCTTGCTAGGCAAGTGCTTATTCCACTGAGCTATATCCCCAGCCCTATTACTTTATATTTCCACGAGTTAATGTACAAGGGTTCCAGTTACTTCACTACCTTATTAATATTTTTTATTTTCCTTTTTTTTTTTTGGACACAGGGTCTTGCGATGTAGTTCCAGCTAGCCTTGAACTCATTGTGTAGCCCAGACTGGCCCTGCATTTGTAGCAACCTTCCTGCCTATGCCTCCAAAGCGCTGGGATGACAGGCATGTGCCACCACACCTGACTTACTTTTCAGTTTTCTAATCCGGCCATCCCAGTGCGTGTAAGGTGCATCTGGTTATGGGTTTGATTTATATTTCCCTAAGGACCACTGACATGAGCACAGTATCTTTTCATGCATTGGCTGGCTGTTTGTAAAGTTTCTTTGAAGAACTAATTCAAGTCCTTCACCCATACTTAAGCTGAGTTGCTTGTCTGTGTGTTCAGTGTGTGTGTGTGTATGTGCACATGTGCATGTGTATGTGTATGTACCCATCCAAGTGGGCCAAAATATTTTTTGCCAAAAAAGCAATATAGTTATTCATTTTACAAAGGTGGCAATATATTTACAAACACTGTATTTGCAAACTGGCTTTCTGCTTCACACTCATTCTTTTTTATTTCTTCTCAATGCTGGGGATTAACCCATGGCCTCAGGTGTACTGGCCAAATGCTCATACCACTGAGCTGCACCCACAGCCCTCATGGTGCATGCTGAATGCAGGTTTATGCCATTATATTCTTACTCTGCACTGATTCATTTTTAAACCCTTTACAACATCGTATTAAATAGATGTAGACACCAGGTGTGGTGGCACACATCAGTAATCCCAGCACTCGGGAGGCTGAGGCAGGAGAATCGTTACAAGTTTGAGGCCAGCCTGGGCTACAAAAGGAGCTTGAGGCCAGCCTGAACTGCATAGGGATACCCTGTCCCAAAAGACAAAAAAAAAAAGAAAAGTAGAACACCATATATTACTTACTCAGGCCTATATTATTAGACATTTGAATAGTTTCTGATTTTTTTCATTATGAGCAAAGCAAGAATAAGTATACTTTCCTTGTACGCAAACTTTGTGCCCATGATCATTCTCCTTGGATAGAAATATCTACCGCAAAGTGAACATGGTGAGTCAAAAGTGTCAAATGTGATGAGTTTTGCCAAAGCACCTACAGAAGGTTTTTGCCTAAGTATTTTAACTTTTTGGAAATCCATTTAGACAACTTTACATAGAAGAGATACAGGATGAGATCACGGGTTCTAAGACCATATAAAGGTTCACGCCCACAGCAGGGGAAGAAGTCTTCAAAAGCGAGCAGATAAAAAGCCTGAACACTCGGGAAATTCACTGGGCTGAAATATCCATTCCCTTTTATTCTTCTGCTACTTTCCTACTTTTCAGGTTGAAGATTAACAGGAAGCTTTTCTATTCCAGTAATTGCTGGACTGAAAACGGAGAATGAAGATCAATCGGGAATCAGCCCGTTGGAATGGGCGGAAAACTTTGAAAATTCTGCAAAGCATTAGAGCTTTCTCTATTTCATCTCATTATGTCATCATTCTTTACAATAACCTACACATTTCCAAAACTTACTCAACAGTGATTTTTCTCTTGAAGTTTGTGGTTTCAGAGTAAAAAGAAAACCTGTGAATTGGGAAAAGATTTTAGCTGACTGTCCCTCAGACAAAGGACTTCATTCTAGAATATATAAAGAATTTTTAAAAAATCAGCCCCCCCACACATTCAAAGACCCAACCCAAAAATGAGCATCTGAGATGAATATGCACTTCTCAGCTGAAGAAATACAAATGGTAAATAAATATATGAAAAAATGTTCAACGTTATTGTTCATTCAAGAAATGCAAATTAAAACAATACCAAGATTCCCTCTCACCCTTGAAAGAATGGCTGTCACCAAGAAGTCAACCAATAACAAATTCTGGAGAACCTGTGGGGAAAAAGGAGCCCTTCTGCACTGCTGGTAGAAGTACAGGCTGGTACAACCACTGTGGAAATCAGTGTGGAGATTCCTCAAATAACTAGGATTAGAAGTCCCATTTAACCCAGCTATTCCCCTTCTGGGTATTTTTCCAGAACAACTGAAAACGTCATATCACAGTGATACATATGCACCCATGTTCACAGCAGCACAATTTGTCATAGCTAAATCCTGGAAACAACTCAAGTGCCCATCAACTGAGGAATGGATGACAAAGATGCTGTATTTTTATACAATGGGGTATTACTTAGCTATAAAGAAAGATAAACTCTTATAGGTAAATGGATGCAACTACAAACCATATTCATAAGTGAAATAAGTCAGGCTTTGCCTGTGTAAATATCATAGTCTCCCTCATGAAAGAGTAAATAAAATGCAAAAGGTACAATAAATATTGTGAAAGGGAAAGAAACTGCTCAAAAGGAAAGAACTGGGACAAGAGAAAAGAGGAAAGAAGGGAAAAAAAAAAATATATATATATACACACAAAACAGCTAAGATAATAGTACTACTAATTTAGTTTACTGAAAGGAACACAATGCTTAATTTTTTAAATCAATTTTGCATGCCTATACCTGAACAACTAACTTTGAAGATAACAATGTGCAATGTAACAACCATTGTTGAATTTCTATCATCTTGTTTTGAAATTCTGTATCATTTTAAATTTTTTATTGTTTATTCTCTTTAAAACAAAACCAAAAAAACGTGGTTAAATAACGTTAAACTAGGCATGATGGCACATGCCTATAATCCCAGCACTTGGGAGGCTGAGGCAAGAGCATTGTTGGGAGTTTGAGACCAGCCTGAGTTACAAAGTGAACTTAAGACCAGTCTGAACTGCATAGTGAGACCCTGTCTCAAAAAACAAATAAGACCAAAAAAAAGATATTATATAATAGGTATAATCAATATCAGTAAAACTCATAAAACTTGAATTCTTTTTTTTTTTTTTTTTTTGTCTTTTTGAGGCAGGGTCTTGCTATGCAGTTCAGGCTGGCATTGAGCTCACTTTGGAGCTCAGGCTGGTCTCAAACTCGGAACAATGTGCTCAGGAGGCTGAGGAAGGAGGATCACCAGAAGTTCAAGGCCAGACTGGGCTGCATAGTGAGACCCTGTGTCAAAAAGTAAAACAAAACCAAACAAAAAATAACCATGAAAGGGAAATAGAGTGGCCTGGGCCGCACATAGCGAGCTCAAGGCCAGCCTGAACTAAATAGACCCTGTCTTAAAAAACTCAGAACAAAACAACAAAACTGATCTGGGGAAAAGGACCAAATAGAACTTTTTTTCTTGCTTATTACCTTTTCCTCTGTCTTCATTTTTAGAACACATCTACTTTTTTTTCTTTACATCTTTAAGGTCAAGCAGTCTTAGTGTGTTCTTATTAATGAAAATGATCAAAACACCACTTTAAAAATCACAAAAATAGTTCCATGTTGTTTGATTATGAGCATCCTTTTTCAGAAGAAGATTACAGGCTGTGGCTGTAACTCCGCACTTGCCCAACATAAGTCCTGGATTTGATCCCCAGTAGAAAAATAAAGGGAGGGGGTGTAATTAAGAAGCCACTGGAGTAAACAGAAATTAATTAACCTCCAAATAGGTCATTATTAGCTGTCATACCTCTACAAGCAAATAAAATGTTTATGGAAAGGATAAACAACGAGAGAATGAAAAAATGAATCCCAAAGCCCCTGTCTGAGACCGATAAGGTACTCCAGTTTTACTTCGGTCTCTAGAGCAAGAGCAAGGTTGTGATCGACACCCGGTGTTGATCTGGAGCACGTACTGTTGAGTTTGGCTGCGTTCTTCAGTCACACTGAGGCAAGTCGGTGGGCAACAGTTTGGCCAGGAAGGGCGGCAGGAGGCCTAGGCTGCCGGTCTAGGCTGATGCTCCCATGTAGCTGTGGTTTTTGGGAAATGATTTTTGCGACTCCACATTTCCCTGATTGTCAGGACCTCAGGGAAAGCCAGCTGGCTGCTTAATCGCTGTAACAGAAAGAGCGGATCCTACTAATTTGCATAAATCCAGAGGCATTTCTAAAATCGTATTCTTCAACTCAGTTGCTTTGGAATGTGTGTATCTACAGAGTTGAAATCTCTTAAATCCAGAAAGGGAGGCTGTTAGGTGAGTGATGGAAATTACCAGACGATAATCGCCTTCTTATCTGCTCTGGATTCTTCCCTAGATTTTAGCTCAGAACAAAATAAAACCCCTCTGGCAGCATTTCAGAGAGTTGAGGGGAGAAAGTTGGAGGAAGATTGTTAAAGAAAATCTAGAAAGATAGAGTTATGATAGAGCCAATCCAAATTATGTGTAAAGCTGGGGATATAGCTCAGTGGAATAAGCGCTTGCCTAGCAAGCGCAGGGTCCTGAGTTCGATCCCCAGTACCGCAAAAAAAAAAAATTTACCAACAAAGAAAAGCCCAGGCCCTGATGGATTCACAGCAAAATTATGTGTAAAGCAATATAGGAAAAATTTGCCACCAGGTATGAAGAAATCTTCAAATTTTTAAAAAGAAATTGTATTTATTTGTCTTTTTTTTTGAGACAGGGTTTCATTATGCACTTCAGGCTGCCCTTGAACTGTTTTTGTAGCGCAGGCTGGACTTGAACTCACAAGGATCCTCTTGCCTCAGCCTCCCTAGTGCTGGGATTACTGGTGTGTGCCACAAAGCCCTGCTTAAAAAGAGGTTTTGAAGGAAACTAATGTGTACTTCAAGCACATGATATTGTACTGTTTGAAGCCTGGTACTACTTACTGTATGAGCATGCCTTCTCACTAATGTGGAAGTGTCTTGTGTGACTTCTAAGACACACACTGGTAAAATCAAAACAATAGTAACAAAGCTATGGGGGTAAATGAATGCTTAGCTGTCTTTTCCTGGCGAGCGGAGTCAAGGCATGCAAAAACTTCTCAGGTCACCAGTTTGTCTTCTGGGCCCAATTTCACTTTCTTTTCAGATATGGGCTAGGCTCCTGCCAGATCCTTCCCCCTGCCGCTGCCCAGGACTCCTCCTCGCCACAGCCAGTGCCAGGTGCCTGTGCCAGCGAGGAAGATGGTAGAAGGCTCCTCAGAGCCGTGGCCACCTTTCTGGTCTGTGGATCCCTCACTGGCCTCCTCATCGGGGACAATACTTGTGACAGGCTTTTCCTCCCCCATGAATTTTTAGGTCCTAAAACTCCGTGGGCCGCAGTGCCAGGCTCCCAGTGCCCGGGGCATGTTACCCTCAAGCCGAAGTCCTTGTGCACGGATTTCTAGTTTGCACTTAAAAAAATACCCAAAACCACAAACCCAGCAGGGAGGGAGTTATGGTGCAATTCAAATAGCACAACTGTTTGCCACTTTTTCTAATAAGTGCCAGTTCTGGAGGGGAGGGAGTAAGTAAGGTCCTCATGAGTAAATTTGTTCTCTACTCTGTGACACACTACAATTCTAACATGTGGTCCAGGACCAAATGAGGTGTGAGCGATATATCATCTAGACACCAAGGTGGGCGCACTGCCCTACCCAGCCTGCCTGAGGGGTGTGGTAAAATGCTAGCAGGCAATGGGACATTTTATTATAATTGTAGGAGAATAAGTTACGAACTCTGAGACCTTGGGCAGAACAAAATCTACTGTGTCCAGTGAATAGAACTGTCGTAGTACTTCCATGGTGGATGTTGGTATCAGAAATGCCTGCCACTTTCAATAGGTTTGTTCTTTTCAGCTGGTTTTCCTCCTGAGTATAAAATATTTAGGCTTAGAGAACGCACCCTCCCACTCCTCCCTCTCTGCTCTTTGCTTCACTTTCCCTGACCCACAAGATTTACCGTGAACATTTGTCAGTTGCATTAGCACATAAAGGTAATTTCATTAATGTCAGTAAATCTTTCTTTGTATACATATGAATTCTTGTCTGCCCGTTGTTTTTTTTTTTTTTTTTTTTTTTTTGCACTGCTGGGGATGGCACCCAGGACTTTGGGGTGCGTTAGACAGACAATGTGCCAGTTCTGCGCCACACCTGCACCCTCTCTGAAAGTCCTACCAAACACCACAGACCACACTGCACCTGTCAGTGAGTGAAATTTGTTGAATTGAACTGAGCGGCACATTTCTTTTGTCAGTTTGTTGTTTTTCAGTACTGGGGATTGAGCCCAGGGGAGCTCTACTGCTGAGCTATATATCCCCTTCCTTCCTACTTCCTTCCTACTTCCTACTTCCTTCCTTCCCCCGTCCTTCCTTCCTTCCTTCCTTCCTTCCTTCCTTCCTTCCTTCCTACTTCCTTCCTACTTCCTCCCTACTTCCTCCCTACTTCCTTCCTTCCTTCTTTTTTTTAGACAGTATCTCACTATGCAGTACAGGCTGGCCTTGAGCTAACTTTGTAGCCCAGGATGGCTTTGGATTCACAATGATCCTCCTGCCTCAGCCTCCTATCCCCTTCTTATTTATTTTTATCTTTTGATTTTGAGACAAGGTCTCACTCAATTGCCCAGGTCAGCCTCAGACTCATACCCTCCTACCTCTGCCTCCCAAATAGCTGAAATTACAGGCATGCGCCACCACACCCACCTTCAAGTTTTTGTTTTAACCAGTTTGTAGGTGAAAGACTTCTAAATTGTGATTCTTATTTGTATACTATTGTAACTTGCTAGTCACCCTACAATTTTATCTTTTTTCAATGACGAGGGTTCACTGAACAGTGACAGGTGACATATATATGAAAAGAAACCCTAAAGGACCACTAATACTTTGCTAGATCCTACATTATGAGTTGAAAAAGAGATAAACCCTGGAAGAATGAGATTCCTTACCCAGAAATGAGTCTCCTTTCTCTCTGAGGGTGGATGATGCCAGCTTCTCCAAACGGAGAGCTGAGGAACCCAGTGACTTGACGGGTTAGCGGGCAGCCTGCCGCACTCATCCTTGTGTGTACAGATGGGCCAGGCCCCGGGCAAGGCCCTGGAGACCCAGAGGTAAACAAAGCAGATCCGCTGTCTCTGCTGGAAGTTCCCACGTGTCTGCTTACCGACTCCCATCTCCCACCCACCTATCATCGATCTACCCTCTCCTTCCTACCCTCCAGCTAGCTAACTAGCTAGAGGTACGGGAGTGCAACTCTGGGCCTCCACACTGGGTCCATCTCAGGTCTTTTTATTTTTTATTTTGAGAATACATTTTTTTTTTTTGGCGGTACTGGAGATCGAACTCAGGACCCTGCGCTTGCTAGGCAGGCGCTTATTCCACTGAGCTATATCCCCAGCCCTACATTTTTTTTTTTTTTTGGTACAGGGAATCAAACTCAGGACCTTGCGCTTGCCAAGCAGGCTCTTGTGCCACTGAGCTACATCCCCGGCTTATTTTTTATTTTGAGATAGCATCTCCCTAAATTGCCCAGTTGCCCAGGATGCCCTTGAACTCATGTGATCCTCCTGCCTCAGCTCCCCAGCAGCTAAAATTGCTTGTGTGCACCACTGCCCCTCCTGGGTTTACAGATTAATAGAGAAGATGGTAAACAAAGACCTAAGAAAGGAGTTCAGAGCCGGGCATTGTGGTGCATGCCTGTAATCCCCACACTGGGGAGGCTGAGGCAGGACTGCTACGAGTTAAGGCCAGCCTGGGCTACATAAGCGAGCTGAAGGCCAGCCTGAATTATATAGCAAGACTGTGTCTCAAAAAGAAAAAGAAAAAGAAAAAGAAAGAAAGGATTTCAACTCCTCCTAAGGGCCCTAGGGACAATAAAGCAGGGAAAGGCAGGACTGGATATGTGGTCATACAGGGTGTACGGAGGCCTCAGGGAGGACATACCAGGAAGAAGTCAGTTCATTTTTGTTGTTATTGTTTTGGGGTGGGTTTTTTTTTTTTCTCTTTTTGTTTTGAGATGGGGTCTCACTACACAGCTGACCTTGAACATTGTAGTCTAGGCTGACCTTGAATTTACAGTGATCCTCCTGCCTCAGCCCCCCAAGAGCTGGGATTACAGGCATGCACCACCACACCTGGCCTATTTTTTGGTTTTTTGAGATAAGGTCTCCCTATGTATTCCAGGCTGACCTTGAATTCATAGCAATCCTCTTGCCTCAGCCTCCCACGTGCTGGGATTATAGGAGTACACCACCATGTTTGGCCTCTTTTTAACAGTGTTAGCAGGGCCACCTGCTCACTCAGTTTCTGAACGAGGCCAGTTCCTGTTCCATGACTTTCCGGGTAGCCCAGCTGCCAGCCCTCCAGACCCTGCAGTCAGTGTGTTGTGATGCCCAGGTCCTCTCGCCTCCCCAGAACAGGCTTTCCTTGCAGGTTCCCAGCATGCTCTCCGCACCCCTGGGCTTTGGGGCTCTATTGCACCCTCCATGGAGCAGGAGCTGGAGCAGCTCTCAGGATGTGGGGGACCGCAAACAGCGTGACAGTGTCAGCTGACGGGGTGCCTGGGCTCCCTGCAGCCCTGGGAAGCCAGCGGGTCCTCCTGCCAAGGCTGAGAGTGCTGGGATAGGTGGAGGGCAGGGAGGGGGAAGGAGCATGTCCAGAGACTCCTGCACTCCTCCGAGACTGTGGAGACATGGTGGCTTTTTCTGTACAAACAGGGGCACTGAGGCAAAGGGCTGACAGGACTGAGAAGAGTGGGTGAGGAGGAACCAGGGACCAGCGCCAGCCCTCTGCATCCAAGGTGCCAGCCGTGGGCTCAGTCCTTTCCATGAGCTGCTTGGTACCTTCATTTCCCTCCTGTGTCTTCAGCCAGTGAGAGGACTCACTTTCTCCTAGGCCACCCTCCTAACTGCGAGAGCAGAAGTACAGCTGTTCCTCCATGACTCTGGGAGGTCCACTTCAGGACCCCTGCAAGTACCAGAACCCAGGCCTGCTCCAGTCCCTTAGAGGAAGCCTGATGTTCCTGTAGCACCAGGCGGTATTCTTCCATAGGCTTTAAATCATCTCCAGCTGACTTGTAATCTCCAATAAAATGCAAACATTGTGGAAATAGGTATCACATTGTATTCTTTAGAGAACAGTGACAAGAGAGTAAAAAATATGTACATGGCCGGACGTGTAATCCCAGCACTTGGGGAGGCTGAGGCAGGAGGATCGTTGCAAGTTCGAGACCAGCCTGAGCTACAAAGTGAGCTCAAGGCCAGCCTGAACTGCATAGCGAGACCCTGTCTCCAAAAGACAAAAGAGAAAAAAAAGTCTGTACATGTTCTGTGTAGGCAAACAGTTATTTTTCTAGTATGTTTAATCTGTGAGTGAGGAGACAGGGCCTGTGGCATTATTTACAAGCACTGTGGAAAATGTGTCTCTAAAGTAGGGAGTATAAGCCAGTGGTGATGTCACAAGCCTGTAATCCCGTCACTCAGCTGAGGCCAGCCTTGTCTAATAGTGAGACCTTGTATCAAAATATCAAATAAATAATAAATAAACATTATCTGAAGAGAAACCAGAGCTCAGAGGGAGTGTGTACACAGACACTAAACCCCCTCAGAAAGGGACAAGACCCAGGCCCTCCAGACCCAGGCCACTGGGAAGAGAGCGGTGACCCCGGCAGGAGTGAAGCCTCAGACGCAGGGCAGTACCTGCTCTGGGGGCAGGAGCGGGGCCTGCCTGAGCCAGAGTGGATTCTTGGCCTTTCTGTGCAGATTTGCTTCCTCAGGGCCCTGGCTAGGTGGCTGCCACCTCCCTGGGGGTGACAGGAAAGTGCCTGAGGCCAGGCCGGCCCAAAGAGAAACTTCAAGTGGCCCTGGACAGCTCCAGGCAGCCTCTTCGGTCCTGGGGGGACCTTCCTCAGTGTTTATGAGGAAAGGGGGGTGGGGCCCAATTGAGAAATGACTGCACGGGCCGTCTCTGTACACAGGAAGCTGCCAACAACCGACACAGTCTGTTGTATTTTCCTCTTTCTCTCTTCTTTTTTGTTCTGTGACTGAAAAATGTTCATGTGTTTAATTTAAGGTCAGGGATATAGCTCAGCAGCACAAGTGCCTGCCTGGCAAGCTCAAGGTCCTGAGTTCGATTCCCAGCACCAACCAACCAACCAACAAACAAAAAACCAATAAAATGTGTAATTTAAATGCTAAGAATGCAGCTGGTCTTCAGTAACACACGTTATTTAAGGGACCCACCTCACAAACACAGCACACAAAACTTTTAACTGAACTCATGCGAGTCCACAGGTTGGCCCTGGAGATTTTGTGAAGGAATGCAATTTGCAGGGAGTGGGAAGCACCATTACCTTCTTAATCCCTTTCTGCTAAATTTTTGTCTTTTTTTTTTGGAGACAGGGTCTTGCTACGCAGTTCAGGCTGGCCTTGAGATCACTTTGTAGCCGAGGCTGGCCTCGAACTTGCAATGATCCTCCTGCCTCAGCCTCCGGAGAGCTGGGATTACAGGCGTGCGCCACCACGCCTGGCTCTGCCAAATTTTAAACATGCTTCCAAATACATATCTATCTATAACTATATATCCATCCAGGTGAGTGTTGTGATTCAGGCTTTTTGTTCCTGTTGCCTAAGAGTAAGTTAGTGGGCCATAACCCCTCCAGGGAGAAAGAGATCCTAAGGCAGAATATTAACTCCTCCACCCAGGATCGCCATAAAGCCAGGCCTCCCAGTGTCCCCAGGGCCGTCAGAAATCACTTTCGTGCGGTCTTTGGAAAAACCTTGGCATCTAGCAACAGTGAATTAAACAGCGCCCCCAAAAGATAAGATACCGAAGTCTTAAAGAAACACTGAATTGTAAGTCATTGTTTATAAAAATAATCCAAGCCTGGGCTTTGCCGTCACAGTCTGTCCTGGGTTCACCTGTCCACATGCGTGCTGGGTGCCCTTGAGCAAGTAGTCATCTTCGGCGGCCCCAGCTCTCCCAACTCTAAAGCGGGTACCCTCATCGTGACTCCTGAAAGCTTTGTGAGCACCCGCAAGGGGTTAGTAAAAGAAGCCTTTGGGAACTGAGCATGGTGGCGCATGCCTGTAATTGCAGCTCTTGGGAGGCTGAGGCAAGAGGATCGTTGCACCAGCCCGGGCTACAAAGTGAGCTCAAGCCCAGCCTGAACCGCATAGCGAGACCCTGTCTCAAAAAGACACAAATAAAGAAGCCTTCAAGAATGCTTGGCATGTGCTTGACCCTGAGCAGAGCTCAGTCACTCAGGGACTGTCTTTCTTCTCTCTGTTTTTGGTACTGGAGATTGAACCCATCCATGGGCCGCACACTGAGCTGGATCCCCCCCCTTCATGTTTTCTATTTTGAGACAGGGTCTTACTAAGTTGCTATGTTGCCCAGGCTGGGCTGGAACCGGCAAATCTACTTCGACCACCCAAAATGCACTTTAAAAAAGTATGAACAAATGATGGGATATAGTGACACACATCTGTAATCCCAGCACTCAGGAGGCTGAGGCAGAAGGAGCACCATGATTTTGAAGCCAGCCTGTGCTGCATAGAGAGCTTAAGCCCACCCTGGACTACATAGCAAGACCTTATATCAAAAAAAGAAAACAAAACCCAAAAATGAGATGAAAAAAAGATATATTAAATTATTAAATTACACTGAATGTATATGACTTCCATGTCTTCATAAAGTAGAACTGTCTCTGAGTTTGGAGACTTCTGCTGTTGGCCATGTCCTAGCTCAAAGGACAAATCAAATATTCAGAGTTTAGATCAAATAAGGCAATGTGTAGAGTGAGCTGAGAGTCTGACTCATTTTCCTGCTGGCCACTCAAATTAGCCAGTCTATTTTTTCACTGCTTGTAAGTTTTGACTGATTTGATCAATTAACTCAGTAAGAAGTTTGATTCCTTAAAATTATATGGCCACAGCCTCAATTACATAGAATTTATGGAGTAGAGTGTAGGTATTTTGAAACTTTTAGATGATACATTACTGTAGGAGCATGGATTACTTAATTCTAGCCCTTTACAATTATTGAGGAACTGTATACTAAATTAAAATGCTGTGGGCCCCGTGGCTGCGCTGCTGTGGGCCCCGCGGATGATCCGCAGTGGGCCCCACAGCTGCTCCACTGTGGGCCCCGCGGATGCTCCGCAGTGGGCCCCGCGGCTGTGCCGCTGTGGGCCCCGCGGATGATCCGCTGTGGGCCCCGTGGATGATCCGCAGTGGGCCCCGCGGATGCTCTGCTGTGGGCCCCGTGGATGCTCCGCAGTGGGCCCCGCGGCTGCACCGCTGCTGCTCCACTGTGGGCCCGGTGGCTGCTCTGCTGAGGGCCCTGCTCAGGGCACCTCATGGACTGGACCTGCCCCCACCCATAGCACGACAACAGGGTGGAGCCGGGTGGTCCACTGTCAGCATATGTGGTTTCCCACCTCTAACCATGCCAGTTTGTATAAACCCATGTATGTTATAGTATAATCTGAGGCAGCTAAATCTCTTCCCAAGGTGAGAATCCAAGGATTCAGATAAACGCAGGAGTACAGTTATTATCACAGGGAAGATGACTGATTGAGTGGTAGGGCAACGGAGATGAGGGAGGAGAAAAATTGAATGATCAAATGGGCCATCATCTGTGTAACTGAGTAACAAAGGTGAAGGTAACATAATGTAGGATAGCATCCAGAGCTAATTCCCTTCTATGTTCTCTGTAATTCTGTATTTCCTCAATCATTTCTGTATTAACAGAAGTGAAGATAACTTTATATTATACAGCATCCAGTACAAATTCCCTACTATCTTCTCTATAATTTGGTATTTCCTTTAATGTTTTTGTGTTAACTAATGTGAAGATAACTATGTAATACAACATCCAGTGCTAATTCCCTACTATATTCTGTATAACTTTGTATTTTCTGTATTGTTTATGGCTTTTC
>PVLD010007354.1:0-72213 GCA_004027595.1 Dinomys branickii | reverse complement strand
ATATATAAAAAAAATACTGGGGGCTGAGGATATAGCTCAGTGGAATAAGTGCCTGCCTAGCAAGCGCAAGGTCCTGAGTTTGATCCCCAGTACCGCCAAAAAAAAAAATTAAATAAATAAATAAATAAAATAAATAAAATGCTGGTAAATTTGAGTCATTCACCAGTAAGAATTTGACTCCTCAATTTCATAGCTCAAATGGACTAAGAAATTTTGGAATAAGCTGGTTTGGTTTGGTTTTGGTTTATTTATTTATTTATCTAGTCTTTTTGGGACAGGGTCTCACTATGCAGTTCAGTCTGGCCTCAAGCTCACTTTGTAGCCCAGAACTGGCCTTAAACTTGAAGCAATCCTCCTGCCTCAGCCTCCCGAGTGCTGGGATTACAGGCATGTGTCACCATGCCTGGTGACAAGCTGGTATTTTAAGCATAATTTACAATACACACTTTGACAAGACCTGAGCATACACACGTAACTCCCTCCTGCAGCTTTGCCAACAAACTGGATGCTAGATTAGAAGACTGTTGCTGGAAAGGGACGGATGCTGCCTCCCGCCTGTGGTTTCATCCCAGGGATGTCTGAAGGCATGTAGGCTGTTACTGGAGCTGAACACCACTGTGTATCGCTAACCTCTCTAAAACATTAATGAGCACCGTGGTCAACTTAGCACCGCAGGCTGTACTGCATTTGGTCAATCACGGGTGACGTAGCACTCTCAGGAGCTGTCCACTTCCTGTTCACATTTTCTGTTGGTGGCATCAAATGCTAGGTTAGTAAAAGCCCCTATCTTAGAA
Source organism: Dinomys branickii (assembly GCA_004027595.1). Classification (NCBI taxonomy): domain Eukaryota; kingdom Metazoa; phylum Chordata; class Mammalia; order Rodentia; family Dinomyidae; genus Dinomys; species Dinomys branickii. The sequence goes on along the minus strand of PVLD010007354.1, from coordinate 71,419 downwards.
GAAGAAGCCCCTTCTTCTCTAGGCATTCAGTATCTGACCATCATTCCGGGCCATCGTAATGTACTCTTACTAGCCCGGCAAGCAAACCTTCCTGTACTGAAGCCATAGATAGAAAAACTAAATTAAACAAGCCACGAAAGCATAAAGCATCAAACACATTGCAAATCAGGCACTTGTATGCGTCTGGGCTACTTTCCTCACTGAAGAATAAGTTATGTATTAGGGTATATATTTATAAGGGACAAAGAAATGACATTAGAACATAGAGAGTATAAGAAAAGTAGTTTAAACCTTTCCACCTGAGAGTTTCATGAGAAAAAGGAGTTTTGACTAAAGATTGGGTTAAAAAACTAAATCAGACCAAAGTAACTCAAAAGATAGGAAAGGACTCAGTATCACATCCCCGCTGTGTGCTACACCCTTCTGTGCATCATTTCCTGTAATTCTTACAATAACCCCTCACATGGAATCAGTCCTGTCTTACAGACAGGATAATGGAGATTCAGAGACATTAAGTAAGTTGCCCAAAGCTGCACAACGTCAGGTTGCAAAAGTGGGACTTGTGCCTGTTAATCTGCCTCTCCTGCCACGTTCTACTTGCTCCATCTCCGAGTGCTCCTCTGTCCTGATTTGCCCAAGACTGAAGGATTTCCCTCACACTGGATTTTCTATTTTATTTATGTATTTGTAAATCTATCTATCTATCTATTTATTTATTTGCAGTACTGGGGATTGAAGCCTGGGCCTTCACATTGAGCTACATCCCCACCCTTTTAAAATTCTGAGACAAGGTCTTACTCAGTTGACAAGTTTCTCAATGGAATTTGCAATCCCCCTGCCTCAACCTCCTGGAATGCTGGGATTATAGATGTGTGCTCCCATGCCTGGCTGAACCTTCAGTTTTAAAATCATGGTTAAAAAATAAATAAAAAATAAAATCAGGGAAAATTGAGAGGAGTTGGTCACTCTGCTTGATGAGCAGAGGCAATGTAGCTTGAATCTAGAATGTCCTCTAGAGACTGCTGTGTGAAGGACTTGGTTCCAGCCCACGATGCTTTTGGTAGGGTTCAGTAGCAGAAAGTTGGTCACTGGGAGTGTGCTCTAGAAGGGGACATTGGATCCAGCCCCTTTTAGTTTTCTGTTTTGACTCCCTTGACTCCCGGCTGCCATGAAGCAAGCAGCCCCCCATGCTCCCTGCTATGCTGTCTCACCACAGCCCCAAAGGCAACGCAACCAGGCAACCATGGACTGAACCCTTGAAACCATGAACCAGTATAGCCCTTTCCTTTTTAAAACTTTAATTTTTTTTGTTAACAGTGCTGGGGATCAAACCTGGGCCTCACTTCTGCTAGGCAGGTTCTCTACCACTGACTCACACCCAGCCCTGACCTTCCCTCCTTCTAAACTGGTTGCTCCAGGTGTTTTGTCACAGCCATGGAAAGGTGACTGACATGAGTCGTCAGTGTTTCCTAAACCCGGTTTCAAGCCGTGCATCTGCCCCTGGTGGAAAGAACACATGGGAAACTCAGCTCTCTCTCATTTCAGAGAATATACCCTACTTTACTAATTCCCACTGGAGAACACAGTGGCACTTCTAGCCAAATTACTATATCCTTAGCTCATGTAGGTCAAGATCAGCCAATTTTTTCTATAAAGGCTCATTTTCAGTTTTAGATTTTGTGTGCCAGGGGCCTCTGGCACAACTACCTCACCCTGTCGTTGCAGTGAGAATCAGCCACAGGAAACGCAAAGTTAAACGGGTGTAGCTGTGTTCCAAGAAAATTCAGTTACTGAAATTGGAGGCAGATGGTTTGTCGAACTCTAATGTAGGTTATTCATAAAGAATCCTTTGCATAGATAATACTTTTTTTTTTTGACTTTTTGAGACAGGGTCTCGCTATGCAGTTCAGGCTGGTCTTGAGCTCACTTTGTAGCCCAGGCTGGCTTCAAACTTGCAACGATCCTCCTGCCTCACCCTCCGGAGTGCTGAGCTTACAGGTGTGTGCTACCACACCTGGCTATATAATACCTTTTTTATTTTTATTTTTTTTTTTGGTACCAGGGATCGAACTCAGGACCTTACACTTGCCAGGCAGGCACTTTTGCCTCTGAGCTACATCCCTAGCCCTAGATAATACATTTTTAAGGCACTATTTCTGGAAGTTACTTTAACTGGGGGAGGGGCCAAGGGGCAGTTGGGAGCCCTCTTTTGAATTAACCTATTCATCAATCATCCAGTCTTACTATTTTAGGCCTATGGAACTTTGGGCCATGGAATTTGACTTTCCTGATCCAACTCCCAAATCACACCGTGTGTGGGTGTGTGAAGACTCAGTATGTGATTTCTCACCACAAACTTATTTCCTCTTTTTTGTCTATTGGGAGCTATTAGAAATGGTCATCTATCCATTGTTCTTTTTGGCCACTTGTCTTATTTCCAAAGTATTTAAAAACTAATTTTCACTGCACTTTGCATAAACTTGTTAAGATATGTTTATTTGCATCAAGATAGCATTTTCTTTACACGTGGGCTGGAAAGAGATAGTATGATTTCTCTGGACTGAACAGCAAATACCATTTGTTCACTAGCATGCTGCATCCTGCCGCCTCTTCCTGTGTGTCTGCCTTCCTGCCTTCGCTGGCTACTTCTGGGGGGTCACTCCTCAGCGTGGACGGGCAGGAGGGGCCCCTCACGGCCTTGTGCCCCAGTCGCAGGGAGGACCCACAGAGGGGAAGTGTGCAAAGGAACATGCCCTCAAACGCAAAAGCAGCCGTGGGGTTGCTAGCGGTTGAGTTTGAAGTATCCCCTGAAACTTCCTATGCTAGGCCTTGGTGGCTTGTTGATGGTCTTCAGGTAAGAGACAGGGTCACGAGGGCTCTAATTCCCCACGCGGATGGATCCCTTGATGAGACGGCAGTTTGCAGGCGCTATTGGCAGCCGAGGTGCCCAGGGGAAGGAGGTAGGTCATGAGGAGCTGACCTTGGGGGCTTTATCCCGCCCAAGCCCCTCCTCTCTGGCTCCCTCCTGCATGTTTCCTCCCAGCTGCAATAAGGGTACACAGAGTTTAAGCTACTTAGTAGGTTCTCAAGCAGGAAATCCGCGGTGACGGAAATGGTGCTGCAGGCAGCACATTTGGTGTCCTGGACCGTGGAGCTGGGTGACTCTGGGGCAGGAGCTGGGTCAGAGCATCAAAGGCAAAATACATGGTAAGGGGCAGGGCCCAGGAAAATGCACAGGAACGGGAGGACGAAGTAGTGTCTCTTCTTCCCGGTCACTGGGAAGGAGGTGGCACACATTTGGGAAGATGAGTTTCCCTTTTGGCCTCTAGAACAGGTGAGTTCTCTGGGAGAGCAGGTGGGAGATGAGGGCTCTCTGCAGATTTTATGTAGGTTTCCTTATAGCGGCAATAGCGGGGCCAGGCAAGGCGGTGCCTGTCCTTTCCTGATGTCCACTTGCTAAATGATCTCTGCCCACACTCTTGCATATTGGGCTGTAGAGCAGCATATTAGAATTACCTTTCTTCCCTCCTCCCTCCCTCTCTTCCTTCCTTCCTTCCTTCCTTCCTTCCTTCCTTCCTTCCTTCCTTCCTTCCTTCCTCCCTTCCCTCTCCCTCCCTTCTCTCTCCCTCCCTGTGTTTCTCCTTCCATCCTCTCCCCACCTTTGTTGTAATGCTGAACCCAGGGCCTCACAAATATTAGGCAAGTGCCTCTCCCACCTTTAAAAGCTTTTTTTACTTTTAATCTTTATTAGTACATGTTTGCAGCACATAATTATTATATTCATCATTTTGATAAATGTTTGACACAGGGTTTCACTAAATTGCCTAGGCTGGTCTTGAACTCGAGAGCCTCCTGCCTCACACTATCAAGTAGCTGGGAGTACAGGCGTGCGGTCCGTGCCCAGTCCCCTGGCTCTTCTGATTTACTCTGGCCATACACGCACAAGCTCGCTGGTGATATCCATACAGGACACTTCACAACTGCTTCAAGGCTCCTAAATCAGGACTGCTGATTTAACCTGTAAATGGCTTGAGCTGCCCACCCTGCCCTGGCCAGCTGCTAGCAAGGGTTCTTATGTCTGAGGGCGTGGCTCAGTCCCGGCTGGCCTTTGCGCCTAACCTGTTTACGGCTGAACTGTTGATTGATATGCCTGCACTTGACTTGTAAGAACTGACTGCTTATGACCCTAGGAGAAAATCCTTTAAAAATTGATCACAGTGACGAAGAATACAAAACACACATTGCGATATTTAGATCATGCATGCATTCATCCAGACACTCTGATGGTCTGATGACAAAATCAGGATCAGCTACATTTCACAACTGTTTATCAGTTTAATCCATTGGTTGCAATCTCCCAGCCTTGCACTTATAAGAAGGACATTCACGTTGAAGATTATAATGACAACCAGAAAGAGAGACTACTGTAATAAATAATTTAGCTTCTTTATGCTTCAGTTACTTTCCTAAGTTACTTATGAAACAGCAACAAATACTACTGGTGCTACTGGGAAAGGTGACATCTACTTATTTAACAACGGCGTCATTGAGCCAAGGGGAAGAGACGCACTCAGGGGAGCTGGTGGTAGAAATTTGCTGTGTTCAGTGCTGATTCTGGTATCTGGAGAAGCTGTGTGTTTGGTTTGGCTGAAGGTTATCAAAAGAAAATGATATTTGTTGTAGCCAAAGCAGGCGATTTTTAAATTTCTGTTTCCCATATGCAGGCATATGAGTAAAACATAGCACCTTTTATATCTGAACATTACAGGAAAATAGGTAGCATTGCAATCATCACAATGTAAAACACATTCCTTGTGCTACTAATGGTTCATCAGTGGGGAGTTCTGCGTAAGCAGAGAAGAGAGAAATTACTAATAGAAGAAGTTTCAGTACTCCTACATGCAGACCAAAAGTCCTGCACCAGAATTGTCTCAGTGATGTCAACATTCATTTTATAACCAGAGCACATGGTCCAGGCATCATAATAACTTGTTAAAAAGAAACTTCATTGCCAAGAACATTTTCCTTGACCATACTGAGACTTTTTTTTCTGATTTCACGAGAGATGGAACTATCTCCCATTCACTGTAAACTCCAAGATTTTTCCTGTCTAGCCAGAAGCGGTAAGTTCTTCATGGAGGCAGGATCTCTGACCCCAGATAAAAACAGGACCAAATGCATGCACTTCCAGGAGGCCTTTGCCAAACGTTCAAGTAAATTGAGCAGACTTTTATGAATTCTCATGTATCTATTTTGAGAATCTGTCTTACACATTAAGACTAGGAGACAGAAGAAATCGATAAAAATAAGAAAGCACTAATAATGTAAATAAAGCCTCAAACGTGGTGCATAGTATGTACTCAATAAATACTACAAATATCTCAGCACTCGGGAGGCTGAGGTAGGAGGATCACTGCAAGTTCGAGGCCAGCCTGGGCTACACAGTGAGATTTTTTTTTTACACAGTGAGATTCTGTTTCCAAAAGAACTCCTGATTTTAATTTTATTATGTGGAAATATTATTTAATGACAAGTGCTACATATATTCATATTTATAAGGATGCACACATATTTATGCATATGATAGGTATGCATAGAGATTAAGATGTGTCATGTACATGTACTAGCTCTCAATGATGTAATCCTTATACATTATAAACGTATCAATAAAATACAAAATTTGGGCTGGGCGTGGTGGCAAAAGCCTCTAATCCCAGTACTTGGGAGGCTGAGGCAGGACTGCTGTGAGTTCAAAACCAGCCTGAACTACATAGTGAGACTCTGTTTCAAAACACACACACACACACACACACACACACACACACACACACACCCCACCCCAAAATAAATTTAAAAAATTGAAAAAAAGATAAATGTTCAATTTTCCTAATTGCCAAAAATTATCTTTGCTTATAGATTAATCGCAGTGTTGGTTTGTGTTCCTGCCTGAGAGCGGGAAGGGCAGGCAGTGGCTGAGGAGCACAGCGGCGCAGTCATTTCATGGATTATTATTCTCAAAGCCTCTCCCACAGCGTTCTAATCTTGGCATTGAAACAGCTTTGGCCATCGATGAAACACCTTCACACAGGAAGCTAAAACTGCGAGACCTTCGGTGCAGTGCCACCTTCATCGCAGAAGGCTGGAACGGTAGAGCCAGGAGAGCCTCAGCATGCCCAACATAATGCCCTTGTTTCCCGAGTGAGGTGGAGGAGAGGGGGCCACGCTGTGCTGGCGCCCATCACAGGGGTCATTCCCAGGGGCTTTGCCCCTGTATCCGGGCTCTGTCCAGGCCCATTATCTGTAGGGCTTTCCCCCCTCTAAAAGCCAGTTCCATCTGATTACATGGGCTTGGTATCATGCACACAATGGCCTTGGCAGCCTCTCACATAGGCAGAACAGAGGTTTTTGAATCTGAGACTGAATGGGCCACAGCAAATGTCACATCTGAACTTCACCTTTTGCCAGGTGTGGCGGTGAACATCTGTAATCCCAGCACTTGGGAGGCTGAGGCAGGAGGATCGTCCCAAGTTTGAGGAGAACCAAGAGCTACGTAGTAAGTTGGAGGCCAGCCTGAGCTACTTAGTGAGACCCTGTCTCAAACAAAATAAGACCAAACCAAACCAAACCAAAGCTCACCTTTCTACTGTGCTGTTGTGGACATCCAAAAACATGAGCGCCCAGTAATATCACTTCATTTTAAAATGAAAAGGTTCATAGTTTTACTTTTATTATACAAAGAATGAATGAATGAATAAATGAATTTATTTTTGTGATGCTGGGGACTGAACTCAAGTCCTACATGATAGCCAAGTGTTCTCCCACTAAACTACACCCCCAGCCCTTTGAGGGGTGTTTTTAAATGAAGTCTTCAGGTCATGAGAATGCTCTTTTTTTTTTGGTATGGGGAATTGAACTCAGGACCTTGTGCTTGCCAGGAAGGTGCTTGTGCCACTGACCTATATCCCTGGCCCCGGGAATGCTCTTTTACTGCAGAATTTTTGAGTGAGAATTGGTTACTGATGAATTTTTTTAAAAAAATCACTTACGTAAGATTTTGAAGTTTAGAGCTGACAGTCCAGTTTTGCAAATTAGCCTAAAGCCACAGCTGCAGAACCTAAAGGAGGCTGGGCGTGGTGGTACATGCCTCTACTCTCAGCACGTGGGACGATGAGGCAGGATTGTCATGAGTTCAAGGCCAGCCTGGGCTACAAAAAAACCTAAAGGAGGATCCTGAAAGGCAGAATTTGGGTCCCCTTTATATTTGCATCTCCAGGACTAGGCATAATGTTCGGTACATCATAGGTACTAATGAAGTTTTTTGACCAAATGAATGAAACACTAAGCGCTGCAGTTTGGATTCCAAAGTCCCGGGTGGAAGGGGTGAGTTTCCAGTTTGGTGCTCTTAGGAGGTGGTGTGCAACCTTTACGAGGTGGGGCCTAGTGGGAGACCCCAGGTAGCTGGTGGGGTGGCCTCAGGGGGGATGGTGGAAGCCAGCCTTTCCCATCTCTCTTTGGTGTCCCTGCCATGAGGGGCATGGTTCTGTCATGTGCTCCTACTCTGCTGTGCTGCCTTGCCCCAGGCCCGGCTGACACAGACAGCCCCCCAAAACCGTGAGCCCCAATAAACCTTTCCCCGCTTTCTTTTCTTTTCTTTTTCTTGGGGTTAAGGATTGAATTAAGGGCCTTACCTAGGCACAGTCTACCAAGAAGCTACATCCCTAACTCTACCTTTGTCTTCTCAAGTTGGTTATCTTAGGGATCTTCTCGAGTAACCAGAAGCTGACAAACACAGTAAGTCAGTTAGGTTTTTGATTTTCCAAGCTTTCCTAGGAGTAGAGCCTCAATACGAGGACAGGCATTTGTGTTTGCTAAGGTCGCCTCAAAATGGACGGCCTGGTGAATCCAAACCCAACTCACCAAAACAACTTTTTAAACTTGTGTTCTCTTTGGGTAGCCACTACAAAGCACGTTCCCAGGCATGAAAGGGTATCTTTTGAACTTTAGTGGGTGACTTAGGACTGAATTTTTTCCCTATAATTCCTTCAGAATTCTATGCTATTCGGGAATACGGCCCTATTTCTCCTGGTCACTACGAAGGCCAGTTTGCTAGCTACCTGTATTACCTCACCTCGCTTGGACATATCTAACGAAGACCATTTTCAAACCAGCTTAGTGGAGTTGTGTGCTGTATGCGTTTCCGCCCAAGAGTAAATGAACACATATGTTTGCTTGCTGTAATTTTAGACAATTGTCTACCCTTTATTAGGGTCTCACCCTGTGACTCAATATGCCCATCAGCGGTGGGACATGCAACCCAGGAGTACGCTGATGGAGAGGCAACTGCTGAGGACAACCATGCGCTGTGCAACAAGTTTTGCACGCATAGTTTGTGAGCAGGAGAAGGTGTTCCGGTCCCCACACGTGCATGTCAAGAGATCATACAGAAGCATTATATATGTGTGTTTTAAGACAGGGCCCACAACCAAGAATGCACAAAAAGCAGTCAAGAAATCTTCTACAATCTGATCGTTATGCTAGCAGCCAAAGCCGCCTAAAGCTGCCTGTAGGAACCCTCGCGGGGGGTGGGGGTGGGGCGCCAAAGCCGTACCAACAGACTTGCTTCCGAGATTTGAACCCTCGAAGGTCTTCACAGAGGCATCCACAATAAAAGTCTTTATGTTGACTACATTTTCTTTTCTGGAGGCGTCAGAACAGAACATTGCCTTGCCAGTCTAAATGGGACACTCGACTTCCTCTCTTAAAATCTTCCACGGTCTTGCCCCAACCTTTGGTTCTGAAGCACAGACACATGGATATTTTTGTCCTGGAGCCAGGAAGACTGTGTGCCCTGTGCCTCTCACATGGCAGCTGTAGTTCACTGAAGAGAAGAGATTTATACCTGATTTTTTTCCTGCAGCATTTAAAAAAATGTGCACTGGGCTTTTGCAACATTAGTTTTTTCCATCTCCAAGGAACCATCATGAGTTAGTGGAAGGAAAAACATTAACTGCCCGTCAGCCTGGGGAGAGGTCAAGGGACGAGTTCAGAATCACATGGTGACTCAGAATACCTGCCGGGGCAGTTTCTCAATCGGCTTGGAGGTTAGCTATTTAAACAGCAGGAGATATTTGTTCCTCTGGAAGCCACTGGCTGTTTTGAAGTGGCTGACGTCCATGTTAAGGGGGAGTATCACTCGGTTTTCACTTGTTACCCCTGTCGCTTCAGTAAAAATAAAAATATATCCCAAAAAAGCTTGCAGAAAATTCCTCGCATGACATCCAGAGTTGGCTATGATTCATCTGGAAAAGTGTGTTTGGAAGCCACCTCGAACCCCTGAAGTTGATTTTAAGGAGCAAGTCTGTGACTTCGTGGCCACCCCCCTCCCTGCCACAGTGTCTCCTGTGAGACAAGATGGTCCCCAGGCGCCAAGACCGACATCCAGCCGGACCCAATAGTTTCACGTTCCTTAGGAACGTGACCTTCCATGTATCTTTTTCAATCTTTGCTCAAATGTTTGTACTGTCGAAAAATATTAGCTAACAAAGGGAAGACAACAGGCAACCTAACACCACCCGCCACAGCCACACAGCTCAGGGTACACATTCAAGCCGGTTCATCCACTCATGGGAACTCTTGGTTCTAAGTGAAAAGCTTCCCCATCTTACCTTCGGCTGAATCAGTAAAAGGATCTTAGAAGGTGACTGGATCCTCCTCAGATGCCTTCACCACTGCTCTTCTCTTTGCCCCAACTTTCTCACCAGCCTCAGGAGCAGTTCTGCTCCCTCTCGCTTTCCTAGTGTTTTCCTAGTCCGTCCTCAGCCAGCTGGAGGGTCCTTCTCTGAGCCTGCTGTAGTTCCTGATTTTGTTCTCTGGGTACTCCACAGTCCTGTCTGCCCTTTAAAACAAAAACCAAACAGCCCCCTGCCAGCCCGTGCCATTTTTATCTTCCGTATTAGTATACATGTGTAGGTTTCTGCAGCTGCCTTATAGAGTGAATTAAATTCTAAAACAGTGGTAAGTCTAGTCATCAAAATCGACTGTCAGCTGGTGCATGTCTGTAATCCCAGCACTCGGGGAGGCTGAGGCGGGAGGATCACCATGAGTTCAAGGCCAGCCTGGGCTACATAATGAGTTCAGGGCCAGACTGAAGTAGATAGTGAGACTGTGTCTCAATTTACAAAACACAAAACAGATCGTTAAGTTTTGAGGTACCTAATAATGTACCTCAAACATGTGTCTCAAGTGAACCTTGGCCTTGGTGGTGACAGAAAGAAAATCCCTAGAACTGTTGGCAACCTGGTGATTTACCATCGCTCACCACAATGTGTGGGCTTCCTCTGACTGAGAATAATCTTCAGAGCTGCTCCCATAAGACATGAAACACAGAACTTGGGGCCAAGAGGCCTGGGGGTGTGGCTCAGTGCTTGCCTAGTGTGAATGCAAAGGCCTGGATTCATCGCCCACACTGCAAAACATAAATTTAGAAAAAGAAGGAAAGCTGTCTTTACAAACTGAAAGAAGCTACCCTGGTAACACTGTAGGTTTTATTCTGAGATGCTTTCAAAGATCAAATTCAGGCCCCATGAATACTAAACAAGTACTGCATCACTGCAGCCTATTTGTGCAAATTTTAGACATGAAAAATTACAGATACTGGTTTGAGTTATTAGAACACATTAAGCTTGGGATCTTTGATTCCTTCCTTAATAAAACTTCTTGTCAAAAAAAATGGGTTAAAACACAAAGTTTAACAGCTCAATTTCTGAAATAATTTCATCGAAACATGAAAATGAACAAATCTATATGTATATGCACAATGGGAGAGATTTTATTACCAATTACTACAGCAGGAAAGTGCAGTAACCACAAGTGCTTGCAAGATCTTGCTGGTGAGCTGGGCGTGGTGGCACACACCTATAATCCCAGCATTCTGGAGGCTGAGGCAGGAGGATCATTGCAAGTTCAAGACCAGCCTGGGCTACAAAGTGAGCCCAAGGCCAGCTTGCACTGGATAGTGAAACTGTCTCAAAAAGACAAAAAAAAAAGATCTTACTGGAGAGATGTGGGAAGGGGAGTGAAAATATCTCTCAGGCGGAGACCTCAGGCTGTACAGAAGCAAAGAAATCCAGCAAAAACTAGAATCTGACTGAGTACCATGGTGCGCACCTATGATCCTAGGACTTGGGAGGCTGAGGCAGGGGGATTACTGTGAGTCTGAGGTCAGCCTGGGCTACATAGTGAGTTCAAATCCAGCCTGGACTACATAGCAAGACCATGTCTTAAAACAAAAATAAAAAGCAAAACCACTGGAATTGCTGGTACTGTTTCTTTGTCTGTGAAATTCACCTGTGTTTTTGTTCCCTTTTACCAATGCCATATGCGCCTCTCCAGGCAGCTCACCTGCCTTCAGCCTAAAGAGAAGACACCCCACTTCCGTTGTACATTCAGGTTACAGTAGGGCCTCGGCTCACAAAGGCATTTGTGAACAATTTGGTTCACAAATGGAAGCACCTGGCAAAATTTTGTTTTTGTTTGCAAGCTCTGCATCGTATAATCAACATGACCATGGCTGTCTTTCCCACACAAACACGAAAGTGGTTGTCTTTTCCAGAACCATGGAACAGATTAAGTTCCTGAACCAAGGCACCACTGTATCTCGATCTCTAAATGTCAGCTCAGTGGGCGTGGGAGACGCATCAGCTAAAGGAAGAGTGGGTTTCCCACAAGTTCTCTTCAACTAACTTCTTTTTCATTGTTGTCCTGTTTTTTGTGGCACCAGGGATTGATCTCACGACCTTGTGCTTGCCAGGCAGGCGCTGGGCCACTGAGCTATGTTTCTGGCCCTCTTCAACTAATTTCAGTGATTTTATTATATAAGCCAACGTTCAGATTTTTAACCCATAAGCCACCTTCTTTCTTCATCTTAAGAAAGAAAAAGGGATAGCCAGGAAAGGAGAATATAATTTCTGAATTCTTATCCTATCAAGGTAGCCAGATTGTACAGTATTAAAGCTCCAGCTGGCTAGATGGACAGCTCAATCTCTTAATCGTCACACGCGGGGGTGATACATGTGCAGATTGCAGTTAAGTCCTGATGCAGCAGCCTGGACTTGTGCTGCTGACCACAGAGACTATCCATAACCCAACACGAGTTAACTCTGTCTGCATATTGACCCGCTGCCCCGTCAGACCAAACCGTTCATCTTACATTCCACAACATGAAGTACAGTCACAAAGTACAATCAGTATTTAATTTTTTCCTCAAAGAATTTATATGAAACCAGTTCAAATTCTAGCAAGGAGTCATTTAGACTTGGGAAATAATAGCTCACATACCAATGTGAGCCAAAGATGATCATGGAGGTCAGACACAGACATGCAAAAACACATAATACATCTCAGGCGATTTTCAAAATGAGCTCTCACTTTAGAGAATCAATACAAATTACATTTTTTTTTGCACTGGGGACGGAACCTAGGGACTTGTACGCATTAAGCAAACACCACCACTGAGTTACATCTCCAGTCTTTTTTACTTTGAGACTGGGTCTTGCGAACTTGCCCTGGCTAGCCTCGAATTTGTGACTCTCCCACATCACTATCCCGAGTAGCTGGGATTACCGGTGGGTACCACTGAGCTCTGCTGAAAATTACACTCCTTCACTTGGATTTTCTACTTTGTGGAATCTTGGGTACACTGACACTCCCCCTGCTTATTTTTATGATGAAACACAACTTCTGTTTCTCCAGAACTAGTATTGGGCCCAGAAAAAATTGAATCAGGTCAATAAAGATATAGCAAAACTCATTTTTAAAAATCACATAAAGATAACGTTACATCTTACTGATAAATTATTCACCGAACTACTCAAAATAACTTATAGAATAGGAATTCAAAGTAGTCAGAGTTATTTTTAGGTGTGGCACACTAGTTCAGAAACTTCAAAAGAAAGTCAATATTACAAGAATAAAACAAACAAGGTAACAGTGTCCAGCCAACCTCAACAGAAAGATTCCAAGTACAGAATATACATGTTAGCTTTTTAAAAGTCAGTCTACTGTGGCAGCTTCTGGCTTTTGGAAAAGAATGCTTGGTCTTGGGTAAAGCCTGGCAGAGACATAGATGCTGGATTCAACGTACAGTATGAGTGGGTTGAGGGCGTGGCTCAGCGGTACGTCCACAGACTCGCGCACGCACGCACGCGCACGCACGCACCCATGGACGCACAAAAGTAAGAGCGCGCGTGGAGAGCTCTGCAGCTACAGATAAAGTCGCCACCGGGACAAGGCCCGTGTAGACCACAGTTAGGAAACAAGCCCGTTTGGCAGAAGAACGGAGCAGCAGCCACAGAGCAAACAAGACTGCAGCGGATGTCAGGGCACGGATAGCAACTGAACTGACAAAAACTCCACGTTGTTTGTATAGCCTGGTGACCCCATCCGAGGACCCACGAGGCAGCAGGGATTTTTAATTTTGTCCCCTGCCATGTCCCCAGTTTCTAAAACTCTGCCTGGCTCTTATAAGATGCTTCCTGATGGATGAACATAAACTAATTCCCGAAGACAAGTTTGTCCCAGGAAATTAAATTCTAAAAATGTCTGAGGAGCACCTAAGCTATTGGTCTAAGTGTTCAGGTGTGATGTGGAAGCGGTTGCTACTCCAGGCTCTGTGGGATTACATGAAAATGTGCACTGCACTGGCTGAGGGACCCAAAAACTGGTATCATAAGCAAATATCCCAGGAAATTGCCTGCATGTCAAAGTTTGGACTCTACTGATAGAGAAAAAAATCTAAGAATGCTCAAGGATTCACATTAGTAATTGAACTCTCAAGAGCGAGGGAAACTCCCGTTCTGGGTGGTTACTCTGTGTCAGGTACTGCTCCAGGCGCCTTCACAAAGACCCATTGAATCCTCAGTGGCACGTGGGTAACCACCTTGGGTTTGAGGAAGCAGGCACAGGGGTGGTAAATAAGGCGCCTACATTTGCATAGCAAGTAATGAGCAGCGAATCAAATTTCTGAGTGTTATTCCTGAGACCACACATGCTATCATTATCACATCCCTCTGCATCTTAGGAAAATCAGAATAAAGCAAACCAGGACACTGCCCAGTGCTCATCTTCAGGAAATGTACACAGCCAGCTTCTGACTGGTTGACTTTGCCCCAACGCATTTCTGGAAATCAAGATTGGATTTGTTTTTTTTGTTTTTTTTTTACCTTTCTGAGACAGGATCTCGCTATGCAGTTCAGTATGGCTTTGAGTTCACTTTGTAGCCCAGGTTGGCCTCGAACTCGAACTTGCAAAGATCCTCCTGCCTCAGCCTCCTGAGTGCTGGGATTATAGGCGTGCACCAGCATGCCTGGCTAGAAATCAAGATTTGAGAGTTTCATGCACCTAATGTACATTAAGTGTAGGTGCTAGCACATCTCGGTCACGTTTGACTTTTAATAACCCTAGGAAAGAGTGCTGAGTGAAGCAGTCTGTCTGGACTGGGACCAGGAACAGCCTCTGCACCGGACAGACAAGGTATCTTGACAGATCAAAGGGCAGGAGCGTGTAGATGGCAGCAAAGTGCAGCCTGACGCCCCATGTCTAACTCTGCTGTGCAGATCAGCCCATAGTCCCACACAGGGCAGCCAGGTCTTCTCATATTTCGGAGAAGCCAGTCCAGCTTCTCACCAGAAACTTCCCAGTTCTGAAATAGACACAACTAATTCAAAAGTTTAAGATACACTACATCAGGCCCAACAGATAGGCATCGTCTTCAGACCCCTAGGGCTCTTGAATACCACCTCTAATGAGGAATATCTAAATCCCAGGGAGTAGCCGGGTGTGGTGGCACATGCCTGTCATCCCAGCACTCACAAGGCTGAGGCAGGAGGATCTTGCAAGTTTGAGACCAGCCTGGGCTACAAAGTGAGCTCAAGGCCAGCCTGAACTGCATAGTGAGACCCTGTCTCAAAAATACAAAACACACAAACAGAAAAACAAAACCCAAAATCAAATCCCAGGGAGATAAAGTATATGAGGTGACAGGGACAGAGGGCAGGGAAATGTTTTCCATCTGTCTGTGCACCCTGGTGACAGGAAGGCACTGCTGGTGTAATTTACTAAAACGTGCATCACATTTTCTTTTGATTTTTATATAGGTGTGGCAGACATGGCCTCCGGGGGCTGATTTTTGTAAATTCAATTTTGTCTATTATACGACCTTACCATTGTAAAGATGCCCCGTTCTGGTTTTGGAGTGACCAGCCAATTTAAATTTGTGATGTCCTAGCCTTTAACTTATTTTAAAGGAAAATGAAGCAAACCATCTCCAGGAACCAGCCTTGATTTAGCAGACGTCCTGCTCGCATCTGCTTCATAACTGCGCTAAGGAACTGGGAGTTGAACTCTGCACCAAGTGTTACAGCTGCTTTGCTTTGCAGCAGATATTACCCGCGTCTGTCTGCCTCTCTCTCACAAAAACTGACACGGGCGCGCACACACACACACACACACACACACACACACACACCCTAAATGTGCTAAAACAGGTCATGTAGGAAAAGCAATTGCGCTTTCGCCACTGCTGTTAGTTTTTATCAAGTTCCTTTAGGGCAGGAGAGTGACCATGGGTTAACTAGTCAATGTTCTGACTAGTTCCACGGACTCAGTGGTATTTAAGACAATACTTCACTCTCTAGGATTGTCACTGTTTTAGGGAATATTGTAACAATTCTATGGGTAGATTAGAAACCTCTATCTATAGAGATGTGTTGATATATATTTACGTATCTATTTTTTTCTCTCAACGCTCACACGATCATTTAAACGCCACCGAGCCCGGCGACGTTAGCCGACTAGAGCAGGCTGGGGCGCAGCACCCCGAGGTGCCAGGCGGAGCCGCGCCGGGGTCTGCGGCCCGGTTGCACTTACACAGATGACCCGCAGAGTCCCGGCTTCAAGACACAACAAGAAAGCCTCCAGAAAGCGAAGCCGGCGGTTCCTAATCTCATTTATTTCCACGGCTACGTGTTTAAACTGTAACTTTCCACTGTAAACACAAAGAGCAACCAGAGCGCGGCGGATTTGGGAGGAGAAAGCCTCCTCCCGGAAGTGTGTGGGAGCCGGGTCCCCGGAGCTGGGGGGCCAAGCGCGTCGCGGGCAGGCAGGGCGCGCGACACCGGGCGCCGGGGCTGCGGGCGGGAGGGCGCGGAGCGAGCCGTGTTCTGCTCTGCCACGCGCCCGAGCCGCACCTTCCCGGGGCCGCGCCGCGACCCGCTGCCCGTCTGCCCCGCCCAGCGCCCCGCCCCGCTCCGCTCCCGGGGCTAGCCACGCCCACCTCATTAGCCCCCGCCCCTCCTCCTACTTCCGGGCCTCTCCTTGCTCTCTTCGCGGTTGGGATCTCACCCCTCCGCCCCCACCCCCACTAACCCCGTCGCCAGTCCCCACGGCCGCGGGCTGCTCCGCCGCCGCGCAGGTCCGCAGCTTTGGGCAGAAGGCGGTTCCTAGACGCTGGTTCCGGAATTCGGATGGGAGAGGCGGCCGGCGTGACCCTGCCCTAGGCCTTCAGCGAGGACAGAAAGGCGGCGAGACGCGTTGTTCCGGACGGGGACACAAGAGCACAGAAAGTGCCAGAGAGGCGAGGAGACTGGCGAACGGGCTTGCGCAGGCTAGCAGGCGGAGAGAAGAAAGTTCCCTTGGAGCAGAAATCTTGATCGCTGGTTGGGGCAGTGGATTGTAAAGGTCAGATAGCTTTAATAAAGGGAAGTACAGGTAACCTGCCCGGTACGTTGATGCACGCCTGTAATTTTAACACTGTGGGAGGCTGAGACAGGAGGAACACAAGTAGGCAACTTACTGAGACCGACTCTCAAAAGAATGCTGTTAAAGGCTGGGGACCTAGTTCCGTCGTCGTATGGTGCTTTCTTGGCATGCACAAGACCACGGGTTCAGTCCCCAGCACCCTACACAAAAAATAGGGTGGCCTTTACAACTCAGGTCCAGGCAAAGCCCCTTGCCGGTCACCCCAGCCACGTGTGTGGAGAGATGTGATTGTGGCCCCTTGCGCAGAGCAGGGAGTTCCTATCTAGTGTGTGTATTTCGGGGGAGGCCCAGCGTGTGGCAGGCACACCTTGATGTGTTCAACCGTTACAGCAATTAGGTGGCCGCTTTACTCCCGTTCTACGTATGAGCACAGGGAGCTGTGGACTTTGCAGTGACCACGCAGTCCTTTTGCCTCACTGAGTCTCCAACCTTGTAACTCCACATTGCGAGCTGTGATGCAGTTTAGCGCTGGGGAGCTTAGGGCAGCATGAGTCAGCTTCAACACGGCTTGAACTGGCTCCGTGTTCAGAAGACAGGTAGGCCGATTTACAGGAGACAAGGACATGCTCAGGTTCTCTCAGACCTGTATTTCACAGTGGACATAATCAGTGCGTTTTTACCCCTCAGGATTTTGCTGCAGCCTCTCATTAGCAGGAGTCTCAGAATGCCTAGACCCTCTCTAAAGTGTGTACTTGAGTAGCTCTTATCTCTGGCTAACCCAAGTCTTGTGGCTTGTTAGGGAAATTCCCTGGGCCTTAAGCTAGTATCCCTGCACTATCCAACAGGATTTGAAAAATCCCCTATATCCCATTCTTCTGCAGAGGAAATGTACAGTAGCAAAGGGCGGTGGCCAACGAGGCAAATTAAACTGGAAGGTTTAGGCAGGTGCAGTGGCACACACCTGTAATCTCAGGGCTTGGGGAGACCGGGACAGGAGGGTCACACATTTGAGCCCAGGCTGGGAAAGACCTGGTCTTGGAACACCACACACATGCGCGCGCGCACTAGAAGATCTAATGCAATTCTTATACCCATAAATTGCTGCTGCTGTGTGAAGAACTGGGATTTCTGGCCCCTCTGCTATCTTACAAGGTATTTTACTGTGGAGACAGGGAGATGGATACATAAGAGGTGATGGTAACAGGATGTTTGGGGTGCAACATGAATGTCTATCCCTTTTTGTTTCTCCTTAGCAAGTATAAAACACATGCTTGGTACCATTCTCCTGTGAGTCACTTTTCAGAAGGGTTCCAGAGCCCACTAGGTGAGTTTTTTGCTTCAGTGGCTATTTTTGCTGCATAATATCTGCACACTCAATAAGTCACCGGAACACCTCATCCTCCCCCCCGGTGTGAGATGAAGATTTGACGATCTGAGCCTGCTAAAAAAGTCTATAAGCAGCCTAGTCTCACATCCAGTGTCTACACGTGTTCCAACAGACTGCAGAGGGAATTGATGTCTGAGAAGCACTGTGGTAGGATAATACCTCAGAGTGCTATCAGATTGTTCAATTATTTCTAAACCTTGCGCAGCTGCCATGTTCATAAATACATCCACACAAATGCTGGGAAGGTCTCCTCAGGGTTAGCCCTTCTCCATTTCTTCAGGGAAGAACTTAAACCACCAGTGTGGGGCTTACACCCCATGACCCCTGCAGTTTGTTTTGGGGGCACGGATGGGAGGATGCCTGTAGTTCCTTAGGCTTACAACCAATTTCCCATTAATGAAGGGGGTTCTCAGGCCACAGAGAAGGGGCTTCAGCAACTCCTAGCGATTGCTCTACAACAGACCCAGGCCACTTTCCCTCGTGACTAGTGAGCCTTAGTCTTTAGGGGTTTGGTTTTGGTTTTTTGAGACTATGTAGCCCAGATTGATCATCTTGCCTCAGGCTGCCAAGCTCTGCAATTCCATGTGAAAATCCAAGTCTTATTTATTTAATTTTTTGGGGGTACCTGGAATCGAACTCGGGTTGCCAGGCGGGTGCTTATGCCACTGAGCTACCTCCCTGGCCCTGTAATTCCATGTGCGCACCATCATGCCCCACTCACCCTTAGTCTTTTTGTCATCAGAGTCTAGGCCAGTGGTGGTGAACCTGTGCCGTGAGTGCCACGCTGGGCACGTGGAGCCCTCTCTTTCAGCATGCAGGCCAAGTAGCCCCAGCATTGCCCCAGCAGCTGAGCACTGAGGTTTAATTGCACTGTTGGCACTGGGCAAAAACTAAGGGGGTTTTGGGGTGCAGTCTGGGCACTGGGTCTCTGAAAGTTTTGCCATCACTGTCTAGATGGTGGAAGCAGGGAGAGGCTGCCTCTAAGGAAGTCTTTTCCTGGGGCTATTGTCAGATACTTTCCCTTTTCCTGGAAAGTGTCTTGGTCAGCTTTCTGTTGCTGTGACAAAAGACCTGAGTATAACAAAAATGGATTAGCTCATAATTATAGAAGCTGAGGCCACAGGGTGCAGTTGCAGCGTCCTGGCGGGTCTTGGTGCTGCACCATAGCGCGGCAGGTGAAAGTGTGGTGGAGCAGGCGCAGAGGAAGCACAGGGGCAGTGCAGTCCCCCGCTCTCTAGGTAATGGACGTGCTCCTTGCAGCCTTCTCTTTAGGTTCCACCTCCCAGCGCCTTTGTATGGGCGCCCAGGCTTCCGACACATGAAGCTGGGGGACACGGTGAAAGCACAGAACCGTGGAGGGTGGTCAGGGACGCCCCTCCTTCCTGCTAGGCTCTCTGGGGAGTAGAGGAGGCAGAGCTCAGTGCAGTGCCCGGAGCCACCCCTCACCCCTCTAAGTTCAGGCGGAGCCCCAGGCGGTCCCCACCTGGCCTAGCTCTTCGCTCTTGGGGGACAGTGTTGCCATACTCCTCCCCCAGGCTTGTCTAGCACTGTAGCTCCCTTTTCTGGTCACAGCCCCTCTGCTGGGTACCATCCCCTGTGTCATCCCTAGGGAATCCAGAGGTGCAGGCTTACAGGATCCAGGAAGACAGCGACATAGGTATATGTGGTTTGAACTTGAAATCACCTATGAACCGTGCCGCAGCCCAGGTCTGGCTCCGGGGCTGTAGCAGAACTCTGACAGAGAGACTCTGGGTTCTCAGCACCTCTTAAATCACCCTGGAGGGCGTGAGCCACTTACTTCCCCATGCACAGGCTGCCTCCGGCTCCCGAAGAAAGATGAATGGTGAGTAATAAAATCAAGATGAAGTTCTGTGTAAATCCTTCCAGCACAAAGCTTGTAGGAAGTGGAAGATGAAAGGATGTTAGGACCATCTCATTCTCCCTCCACATTTTGCTGCTGTAAAAACTGAGGCCCAGGGAGAGGGGTGAGGAGCGCACCACTGCCCGGGGCAAGCACTGTATCCTTTCTCCGTGTCCACGCCCACCACACTGCTATCTTTGGACCTCTGAATACAGTTACGTGGAATTCAGTTCTCCAACCATCTTCACTTCCTGGGGTGTGTGTTGTTTCCAGCTGTTCCCACTTGGGACTTTTAAAAAGTGGGTTGCCCCATCAGTTACTGAAGCTTGCTGCTCCCGGAGGAGTGCTGCTGGAGGGGGAAGAATAGGCAGGTAGGGGAGGCACAGTCACCAGTCTCCTCCCTGGGGGCCGGGGCTCCGCCCTTCCGTTCCCAGGGTGTGTGAGGTCAGCGGATACCCAGGAAGTGGACTGGTAACTGCAGTCAGTGGCGCAGTTGCCCTCTGGGGGGGAAGCTGTAGAAAGGGCCACTTCCTCCTCCAGCTGGACTTGGATGGAAAGAGGTTGTGTCAAGTATAATAAGATAGAATGTCATAGTATAACATTCCATAACTGGGCCCCTTAACAGCCATTCAACCAGTTCAGGATTTTTGGAACCGGACACATTTAAATGGAGTAAGAGCAGCCTCGGCTGTTACTAAAGAAATGTTACATGAGAATAAAGAGGGAATGGTCCTGCTCTTCTTGGTCTACTTAGGCCTCCCCTGGAATGCCAGGGACAATTCTGGGCTGCTTTTTTTTTTTTTTAACAGAGACTTTGACCAGCCAGAATATGAAGAAAAAGACAGAAACTAAGATGGGCAGGGTCTTGAACGTATGCCATGTACCTGTTTATTCTCCACTCTGCAAAATATGATCCTTAGCCTTTGAGTTAGTCAGCTTCCCGTCACTATGACAAAATACCCGACACAGACAACTCAAAGAAAGAAAGATTTATCTTGGCTCCCAGTTTCGGATGTTCTAGTCCATGGTCGCCTGGGTCTATTGCTTCAGGCCTATGGTGACAACGCAGCAGAAGGGTGTGTGGCTGAGGAAAGGGCGTGGGGCACAGGGTCTGGCAGTCAGGAGGCAGGGTGAGAGAGCCAGAGAAGGAGGGGCTGGGACCACAGATAGTCCTCAGGGTCACACTCCGCCAGCCACCTCCCGTTTCTATCACCTCCCAGTAATGCCATCAAAAGATGATGTCACGGATGAATTAATGCACTGATGAAATGGGTGGCTTCGTGGTCCAGTCGCCTTCCAAAAGCCCATCAGCACTCAAGCCTGCAGCACAACAAACCTCCTGGATCCTAGGCAAAGCTGCCTTTCAACTGAGATGGAAATTCTTAAAACTTAGAATCGACTAGTAGTCTGACACCATGGTAGGACAACGTGAGACCGTGCAGCCCACCACGTGGCTCACCTGTGAGACTCAATCAGCCTTCACTGTTCCAGGGGCTTTCTGCTCAGCAACAAACAGTAACTGATGCCGCCCAATAAAAATTCACCACGCTTTTAAGCCTTTGTACTTCCTGCTTGCAAAACCTATATAAACTAAGCCCAGCGCTGATGCTTTGAGAGCGATTCCCCATCAGCCCGCCGGGTGGTGGCATCAAGTTGGTTGCCTTCCAACTCCTTGGGGATGAGTGTTTTCCACTCAGGTACTGGTCCCACAACAAAACCGCATGGCTCCCGGCTACCTCTCAAATCTGCCTCTCTGCCTCTCTGCCTCTCTGCCCTCATGGTCTCTGTTTCAGCCACCCTGGCCTTGACATTCCTCAGACTTCAAGCATTTATCACTGCAGTCTTGCTCTTCCTGCTACCATTGCAGGGTGCATCCTGCGCACCCACACAGGGCTTTACCTGAGGGCCACCTCCTCAGTGGCGTGTTCTCCCCCACTCTAAAGTCACTCCCCTATCATAGCCAGTTTATCCTTCGTCTCAGTCATGGTACTGATCACGGCATCCATGGAATATAAGGCCCAGCAACCTTTGTCTGGTTCCTTCTTTCATCCTTGAGACGCCTTACGAATTCCATGAGCAGATTTTTTTAAATTTTGTTTTCTTGCAGTATAGGGGGTTTGGACAAATGAGCGCTGAGCTACCTACCCAGCCCTTTTTAGTTTTTAATTTTGAGACAAGGTCTCACTAAGTTGCTGAGGCTGACTTTGAACCAGATGTAGTCCTCAAGGTCACACCCCATGATCCATCCCCTTCAACTAATCCTTACCTCCTGTTTCCATCACCCCCAACAAAGATCCTCTTGCCTCAGCCTCCCAAACAGCTAGGAATACAGCAGCTGTGTAGCACCAAGCCTAGCACAATGAGCAATTTTTGGTCTCAGTGAGTCAAATGTGGCCATATGGCAGAGTCACCAAAGAAAAGCTTCTGAGAGTGAGGAGGAGGTGCTCCGACGAGGGGGCAGCTTTCAGAACGTGACAATACTGCTCAGAGCTGGGAAGAGTGAGCCCTTTGGGCATCTGCCACCAGGTGTGCATCCTCCGATGTGGGAAGCCACTTGTGTGACTGGAATATTGTTTGTGTTTTACTTATTTATTTATTTATTTATTAGTGCTTGGGCATGAACTCAGAGCCTTGCACACGCTACGTTAGCGCCGGGCCTCTGAGCCACTCCCTTACCCCTTGGGTTTGAATTGGACAATCCTTAAGACTCTTTCGTATTGTAGAATTTTATGAATTGTCATAGGCCAGGCTACCTTTTTCTTGTGAAACCAAAAATTTTTTTTGGTCTACTAATAGGGTTTTTCCATGTGAATACACCTCCAATGTTTTAAACGTACCAGTGGGGAATCAATTTATCAAAACTGTGCCCGTTTTCTGAAACCTAGTTTGGAATCTGTGAGATTGAGAAGATTTTGGTTTCATGGGAACTCTGTGCCGTTCTCTGAGTGCATCTGAAGAATGATGGAAATCTGATTTTTCTTGCTTCCCCATCTGACGTGCTTACTGCCCGGGAAATAACCGCAGATGTTGCTTTCTGAGTATCTTTTTAGATAAGACATGGCATCCATCCCAAGGAGAATGACTTAGTACCCGACAGCTGAGAAAGGAAATGAAGACAGACTCCTGTTGTAAGGATGGCAGCAATCTAGGTAGTCAGTCAAGACTCTACGAGGTATGGACAGACAGACAACATAGTGAACAAGACTCTGGTATGCTTTTCCTGAGAGGGAGGCAGAAGTTCTCCTATTTTGAAAAGAACAGTAGATGGGTAGTACTAGCACAGAATCCAGAGGACACAACACAGATGTCTGTGTGGTTTTATGAATTTAAAGAAAACAAATTACAGTGCTTACAGAGGAGTCTATGTTTCTTACTTGGAGAAAAGGGATGCAATGTGAATGGAGAGCAAGCCCAGGCAGCTCCAGCTCTGTCTCCAGCATGGCCTTCCCCTGTCCTCACACAGCTCTGAGTGTGTCTCCAGAATCTGGGACTCTTTCCCTGGTTATATGCTGAGACTCTTTTTTTTTTTTTTGAGACAATGCAGTTCAGGCTGGCCTTGAACTCACTTTGTAGCCCAGGCTGGTCTAGAACTGGCAGCGATCCTCCTGCCTCAGCCTCTCCAGCACTGGGATTACAGGCGTGTGCCACCACACCTGGCTTCCCCCAGAGGTTGGGATCACACAGCTACTGTTCTGTCAACCTAGTAAGGGAGCAAGGAAGGACTTTCTGGCAATTCTGATTTTTAAAAACTTACATCACAAAACAAGTAAAATAAAAAAGCCAGATAGAATTTCAACATTTCAAGAGCAAACAATCAGGAACTGGGCCTGGTGACACATGGCTGTAATCCCAGCACTCTGGGAGGCTGAGGCAGGAAGATCACAACTATGAGTCCAGCCTGGGCAACTTAATGACTTAGTGAGACCCTATTTCAAAATAAAAAATAAAAAAGGGCTGGGGATATGACTCAGAGAAAAGGCCTGGCGTTCAGTCCCCAGTATCAAACAAACCAAGCCAAAAAAACCAACCAAACAGAGAACCCAAAGAACAAAACAAAATACCAAAAATGAAACAAACAAAAAAACTCACCTCCAAACAATTAAAAAAATTTTTTTTTAGTACCCGGAATTGAACTCAGGACCTTGCACTTGCCAGGCAGGTGCTGTGCCACTGAGCCCTCTCCCCAGCCCAACAAATTTTAAAAGCCGAACAGAAAACCAAAAACCAGGCTCCATAAGCATAGATACAGGAGTGAACCTCTGTCCTCATTTTGGCCAGATTTGAGAACATAGTTTCATGAGAGACAGAAGTATGTGGATGCTTCCTAGGAGATCTTCAGGAATTGCACTTATCTCGGTATAGCGAAGGCAAAGCAGGCCAGAGATCAGATCCGGAGCTGGGTGCTTCTGTTACTCTGTCTCAGACTTGCGGACAGCTGATGTCCTTTGTGTGTGGCTCTCCATGGCTCAGGCTGGTCCTTGGGTCTGCCCTGGACTCTGGAGCTGGCAGGGCCTCTGTCCTGGCTGTTCTTTCTATCGGTCCTGGGAATCTGAGCTAAATCCCCAGCTCTCTGGCTGTTCTTGAGTCTGTCGCCATAGCTGGCTTTCGTGTGTACCTGCTGTCTTGTGCTGACAGTGTTGTTCAGGACAGGGATGCATCTTGCCCATCACTGGAACCCCAGTACCTAGTACTACGGGCCTGTCCTGAGGTCTGCCCTCCATAAAGATTCTTTGAACATACTACTAAGTGAAGCAAAAAGACCCAAAGAAAAGCAAGTTTGCATTAACTTGCTTGGAACAACAGGCAAACCCACATCTTGGATTTTCAAGGCCCAGACCCCAGAAGTCATTTCTTTGGTGGTCTGGGTGGCCAGGGCAGGGTCTGAGTCCTTGCTCACCACGAAATCTACCCCCACAGACAGGGCCACCTCCACCCACCCAGTAAATAATCAGTACCCATTTGTTAAGCGTAGAAAGTGGCCCGGTGTGATGACACAGGCCTGTAAAACCAGCTGCTCAGGAGGACGGAAAGTTTGAGCCAGCCTGGGCGGCTTGGGCTTAACGAGCGCTGTCTACAAGCGAAGTAAGGCAGAAAGGAAAGAAGGGACAGCAAGCGAGGAGCTGGGACGAGGGGGTGGCTTAGAGGTGAAGCCCAGCGCACTTGCACGGGGCCCCTGGGTTCCATCCCCAGTGCCATGAGATAAATTAATCTCATTTAAAAAATAAAGTGACTGTCACTGGCCTGACTTCTGCCCCGTATGTTGTGCCACTCCGCTACTTACTCGAGGGGCCTCTTTCCAAACCGGAGCTGTCAGGAAGCTCCCCTGCGCGAAGGACGGCAGCACCAGGGACCCCTTGCCCGCCGGCAAGCGGGAAGGGAAAAGTGGGAGACCGGGCCGAGCCTCCCGCGTCGCGGGCCCCGCGATCCTGGGCCACACCAGGGGCAGGGGCGGCCGGGCGGGTCTCGGGCGGGGACGCGGCCGCGGGGTCACCCCCTCCCGCTGCCTGTGTCCCCGCGCCTCCATTTGCTGAGCTCACGTTAGCTTCCAAAGCCACCGAAGAGACGCCTGCCGGTGGCCCGCGGCACTGCGGCTGCCCGCAGCCCCCAACGCTTCTCCCCGGCAGCAGGGTCTCGGCTCCACGCCAAGGTCGCAGTCCGATCTCTTATTTTCAAACAGAGCCAGGTTCACTTACAGGGGCGCCCGACGTCTCCCCGCCCTGGCTCTAGGCGACAGAGCCAGCCCCGCCCCCACGCCCGGCTGGGGCACTTTCCTGTGCAACCCTCGGTCCTTGGCAGAGATGCCAAGCCTCTTCGGGTTTCCTTTGCACTCCCTTAGCGGCCAGATTTACCCACCCTCTGCTTCCGGGAGGCCCTCTCCGCGCTTGTGCCCGGTGTGCGTGCGTGGAAGAGCGCGTGGGGGTGGGAACTGAAGGACTGTGTTAGAAGTCACAGTGACAGGAGCGAGCGATGTGCGGAAAGAAGGCACTGAGAACTTACTGCCCGTTGGACCACTGAAGACACCGTCTAACCTGAAGACACCATAACTCTAAGTCAGTTATAATCACTGACTTTCATTGCCAACAAGTACTAGAAAAAAGAACATTTTTTAGTGGTACTGGGAATTGAACCAAAAGCCTTTGCACTCAGCTACACCCCCTCCCCCCGCTTGAGACAGTCTTGCTAAGTCATTAAATTGCCCAGGCTGGCCTCCAAGTTGTGATCCTCCTGCCTCAGTCTCCCAGAGTGCTGAGATTACAGGCACCACGCCACCACGCCTGGCCAGAAGGAAGAACTCTTTGATGGCTGGGGAGGGAAAAAGGCTTTTTGAGGGGGCTGGCTTGGAGCTGGTCCCTTCGGGGGGGAGATTTGAGTTCTTGGAAGGCAGGGGCATGGGTGTGGCATCCCGCTGGTGAGAACAGTGGTCACTGAGGTTCCAGGTGAGGTGTGGCAGGCGGGGTGGGCAGGCTGCTACCGGTGTGGCTGAAGGGAGCCCTGTGCTTCTCTAAATCCGGGAAGTGTGTGGTCAGGAATTACCTCAGAGGGTTACTGAGAGTTTCATGAGCAAAGTCAGCCCCACCTGGGCACTTGTATCTTTTCCACTGGTCTTGTCCCTCCCTCCCTCTTTTCTTTTTTTTTTTTTTTTTTTTTTTGGTCTTTTTGAGACTACGCACCCCCTTAAGCCAGCATTAGATCATGAGTCAATCACAAACTAAATTTAGCCACCTCTGAAGCTATGCAGTTCAGGCTAGCCTTGAGCTCACTTTGTAGCCCAGGCTGATCTTGAACTTGCAAGGATCCTCCTGCTTCAGCCTCCAGAATGCTGGGATTACAGCTGTGTGCCACCACACTCAGCATAAGTTTTTTTTTTTTCTTTCTTTCTTTTTTTTTTTTGGTGCTGGGGAAGCAAACTCAAGACTTTGTGTTTGCCAGGCGGGTGCTTGTACCACTGAGCTATGTCCCCAGCCCTCTCTCTCTCTTTCTCCAGTACTGGAGATTGAACACAGGGCTTTCATACTGAGCTATGTCCCCAGCCCTTTTATTTTTAGAGGCAGAGTCTTGATACATCACTAAATTGTTTGGACTGGGCTCTGAACTTTCGATCCTCCTGCCCCAGCCTCCCAGAATGCTGGGATTTACAGGTATGGGCCAACATCCTGGGCTTCTTCCATGAATCTGTAAACAGCCCTCCTCCAAATTCTGCTGTCCTCTAAAGGTCTGGCAAGCCCTGGATTGGGGAGTGGAACCTGGTGGCTGGCTGGGCGGCACTCTGGAAGCAAGCTGGGCCGTGCAGATAAACGCAGGGTAATAAGGGTATGTTTCGGACAGGCATGGGCTGTGAGAAGAGCCAGCAGCTCCTGAGGGAGAGAGCGCTAACTAAATGCTGTTTGGAGCATGCAGAGTATCCGAGGACACCATTTATGATGCAAGATCTTAATTGCTTTGTTTTCAGTTCTACACATGAGTCTCATGTGGTAGCAGGCAGGACATCCACGGAGAACTTCCTCGAGGCCACTAGAAGTCAGAGCTGGAAAGGGACTATCTGGGTGGGCAGGAGGTTGCCAAGCAAGGAGGGGCTCGGTTCCCCGAGGAAGTACATGCAGGAGAGAAGACTGGGGAAAGGGAGACGGGTCCTGAAACATACCAGGAGAAACTGGCCAGAGAGGAAGAAAGGAAAGCCAGGCGTCACTGACGCAGAGGAGAGAGACCTTGCAGAAGGAACCAGTGGAAGACATCTGGCCTTGGGCCGTGTTTGGCAGCCAGCTGTGAACCAAACAATATGGCCATGAAACCAGCATTTGAAAGGATAAGAGAGGGGAGTGGGGGATGTAGCGCAGCAGAATAAGCATCTGCCTGGCAAGCGCAAGGTCCTGAGTTCAATCCCCGGTACCGCACACACACACACACATACAAATAAAAATAAAAGGATAATAGAGAGGGGTTAGATCATGTACAGGTACAAACTTTCTATGATGAATGTGATCATTATGTACATCCAACATGTACCAATGAAATCTGATTGGAAAAAAATAAATGAAAGGGTGATAGAAAATGTCAGAATGGATCTTACATGGTGGTTTAGTAATTTTTCTGTCATTGCTGGCACTAAATACCCAATATCCAAAACTTGTTGGATATACCCAAAATACCCAACAAGTTAAAGAGGGAAAATTTTATTTAGCTCACAGTCTGTGGAGGTTTTAGTCCATATTGGCTGGCTCCAAGGCAGGGTGGCGCATGGCAGAGGGGTAACAGTTCATGGCAGCAGAAGACAGCAAAAGCAGTAAGAGAGAGAGGGGGAAGAGCAAGCCTCTTTCCCTCCCTTGTATTGTATGTAAACTACCCACCCTAGGATGGGTGTAGCGCTCACCCCCTTAAGCCAGCATTAGAACACGAGTCAGTCACAAACTAGATTCAGCTGCCTCTGAAAAGCCAGCCCCCCATCATCACATGAGGCTCTGGGGTCATCCAGACACAGACCATGACACACAACAAAGATAGAATCTTGAAACTATTTGGAGGGGACAAACGCCACCAGCATATGTATATGTAACCTCTGTCCAACCATGAGACAACATCAGACAAACTGAAATGGAAGAACAAAGTACTGATCAATAACCTCTAAGGAGGTTAAATAAGTCCAAAGACAGGGTCAGTCACAGACCGCGGGAGACGGGACAGCTGAACACAATGTGGGACTGAGGGTAGGACCCTGGAACCGAAAAGCAACAGTGGTGAAAAACCGGTGTGTTTAGTTTAGTTGAGTCCACTGTACCCTTCTTGTTTCAGTTACAACAATTGTGCTGTGATTGTAGAAGATGTTATTGCTGGGGAAACCTGCATGAGGTATACAGGGAAATTCCCTTGCTATCCTTACCACTTTCCTGTAGGTCTAAAATTAGTTCTAAATAAAAGGGTTACAAGGTAAGAAGTGTGGTTTTGTGCTTGTCTACAGGAAGGGGTTCATGATGTGAGATACACTTCCTATGGGAGGTTGTGGGGAAATGCTATTCAGCCACCTCCCTCGGATGGGAGGGCACCAGGAGTCAACAGCCCGAGCCAGCTCGGCAGGGAGAGGCTCCCTGCGTCCTGGTCTCTCTAGGTTTTGTGAGTTGGAAGGGAGAATGGAAAGTTTCAGGTAGCATTTTGGGTCAGGGTTGGTTGCACCTAGCTTTATCATAGTATGTCCCGGCCAGTAGATCCAGGCCCTCGTTTCACTATTTGACAGAGGCTGTGGATTCCCGGAAGGGAGAGAAACCCTGCTCCAGGAAGTCTGAGAGGTGCCCCGTGCAGACGTCGAAGGCATCACAGTACTACCCTGTTATAACCTAACACAGCCAATTTGGGGCATGTGAGATGCCAGGGAGAGATCCTCTGGAAAGAAGGCAGCAGGGAGGGAGCTAATTTCACCTCTAAGTCATACTCCCTGAATCATAAAAGCCATAGATAGAAACTATTTCACTAGGAATCCTTTAAGCAACCCGGAGGAATGAAAGGTCCAGGGATGCAGCTGTGCCTGACATCAACACCCCTGCCTCACAAATGGATAAAGCCAAACAGTGCTTCTCCACCGGAGGTGACTTTGTCCCGGACTCCCCAGGAGACACTGGCAATGTCTGGAGACTTTTTCAGTTGTTTCTCTGGAAGACAGGTGTGTGTGTGTGTGTGTGTGTGTGTGTGTGTGTGTGTGTGTGTCCTCAAGTGGTTGGGGCTAAACATGCTGCCCTTTACAGGATCACTCCCTCCATCCCCTCACAGATGTTACTTATGCCAAGCTGAGAAGCCCTGAGCTAAAGGAGATGAAAATCTGTTTATGGTCCAGAAAGCTACCTAGGTGCTTTTCACAAAAGGGAGGGTAGTCAACTGCATTTCTTGGCTTGATTTCAAGTGGATAATTATAACCTGCCTACCTAAAATTTACACTTTAATTTTCAGCAGGTATCTTCTCTCTTCATGCTTAAACAAGCTGAGTGTGGCTGTATTCTCGATAGCAGGGTAATATGCTATGGCTGGATTGTTTCCAGGTCGTTGGTGGGTTAAACAACTGGTCTGCAAAGTGATTTGAAACTATCAGGGATAAAAAGCACTAAAACTAGAAACTGGGGACATTAGTCTCATTATTAATTATTGGTACTACTACAGTGCTTATTCAGCCACTCAGGGTTCCCACGGGACTCCTAAGGCTACTAAGGTCAGAACCAGATTCCTGGTCTTCAGTGTGAGCAGACACTGCCTGGAATTAATCTGTTAGCCATTAAAAGCAGGGCGAGCTCTCCATGCAGGTCCCCGCAGCTCCAGCGCCTGGGAGAGGCTTGGCACTGGGAGCACTCAGCTTCAAAGCAAATCTCCAGTCTTCTACTTGTACTTGCTGTTCCCTTATTTAGAACAGAGTAGCACATATTTGTCTGCTGCTTCAAGGCAAGAGCAAATTCTGAAGGTATTAAACAGAGTCTCACTTCAAGCAAACCAGAGTCTGGAGCAAGTTAAGTACAAGGCCCCATCCCTCCTTTCCCTTGCATTTTAAAGGTTATAATAATTTCGAGCGGCAAAATTTAAAATCAGAAGCTGGGCTGGTCAATCATTGACAAACTGAATGGTGATCGTTTTAGAAGCCACGCAAATCAGTCTCTGAAACTCGATTTGGCCTGCCCCCCTTTCTTTTTTTAAACAGCATTTAAATGTTAAGCAAGAGTAGACAGCCAAAGACATGCAGCAGGCATGCAGGGAATAGGTTAAAATTTTTTTTTTACTTTTCTGGCTGCCTTGTTAATTTTCCCAAGATATCTGTCTTTAGAAAGATAGTTTCAACTCCATTCTTAATAACCTAAAGTTCTGGCAAAGTGTGACTTGTGAGATTTTGATCCTTGTTGTTTCTGTTGGATGCATCTTTAAATAGGTTTGGAAGGCAGATCCGCATTGTTTCCTGGTACAAGTGCTGCTTCTCCTCCATGGGGAAGGTGCCACTGACTTCATCTCACTTTTTACTAGCTGGCTTCCCCACACCTTCCTCACCTAGGCCCTCAAAAACATGTACTGCGAAGCTGCTGCTGAGGTGAGAGGCGGAAAGTTAGCGAAGGGGAAGAGTGTGTCTTGCAAAGCCTGTCCTGGGCAGAGCCTTAAACCCTAGGCCCCTATCACACACAGTAATGACAGCACACCCCACTCTTCAGTAGGTTCCGGTCTGAGTCCCCAGTTTGTCTGGGGAACAACTCCCCTGTGCTTT
This sequence comes from Dinomys branickii, assembly GCA_004027595.1. NCBI lineage: Eukaryota > Metazoa > Chordata > Mammalia > Rodentia > Dinomyidae > Dinomys > Dinomys branickii. Next base: position 40,195 of record PVLD010007354.1, on the reverse strand, counting down.
ACTGTTGCTTCCTGAGGAAAGTGCTTGTGTTGCCCATTTTATAGCTGAGGAAACCGAGGCTCCCAGCGGTCAGGTACTTTTCCCAAAGTTGTGCAACTGAAAAAGACTGCTGGAATTTGAAACAAGCCATCTGTCACTAGAGGCTTTGCTCTTGACTTTTTCCCAAGAAATGTGATCTTAAAAAAAAATTAATCATAAACTGCTTTGGTGGTGCATGCCGGTAATCTCAGAGCTCTGGGAGGCTGAAGCAGGAGGACTGCAAGTTGCAACTCAGCCTGCACAACTTACTGACTTATTAAGACCGTCTCAAAATAAGAAATAAACAGGCCTGGAGATGTGGAGACGTAGCTCAGTGCGAAGATCCTAGGTTCAATCCCCAATGACCCAAAATTATATTCGTGTGTACATCATATGGTTTGCTTTTTAGATGCCATGGTGGGACCCAGGCTCCTCGGATGCATCTGCACACAGGCTGCTTTGGAAATGGCTGGACACCGTGCAGCATGGATGAAGCCCTGCTCCAGCAAGTTCGGTGCCCCAAAGGATTAGTTCACTTTTCTTCTGCCCAAGTTGATTTTTTTTTTGGTTCTGGGAATTGAACTCAGGACCTTGTGCTCATCAGGCAGGTGCTGCGTCTGCTAAGCTACATCCCCAGCCCCAAGTTGAATTTAGACGGTGAGGTGTTCCAGGGTTTTTTGCTTTTCCTACACTTCCTGTGAAGGTGAGGCAGCGGATATCCTTTCGAAGTTCCATCACACCGCCAGGGGTGCACCGCCCAGAGCGCTTCACTCCTGGCTGCGCGCTGGAAGCTAAGCACAGCGCCGTCCTGGCACATTTGTCTTGGAAGGCAGACTTGAGAGACGAGTTCCTTCCTTGACTGGGAAAAATACTTATTCCCTCCCCACCTGGGATTCCGACCTCAGGTGCCTGAGTGAACCAGTTGTAAAGGTGGAGAGTAAAGAGGTGTGAGAGCCATTTCCACTGATTGCAAGGAAGCTGCCGGGTGAAGCACAGCCACCTACGGTTTCACAGGACGTTAGGGTTACTGCGTCCCCGTCTCCTCCCACTCACGCTCATACAGTGGGGAGCAGATCACTGCCTTCACTGATGTCCGTGGGCATATGCACAGCCTGTTTGCATGACATGGAAATGAAGCAGTTTGCTAATGCACCGACGGTTCTGTGGCTACCAAGACACAGCAACCTGTGGGCATGGCCTGGGTGGCCCTTTGGAATCGGTTCCCACTCTTCTTTCTAGCCCCAGCACCTGCTATGGCCGACCTATGGCTACACAGGGGGTAGCTGGGTGACAGGCATGCCGAGCCACCTTTTATTTTATATTTTATTTATTTATATTTTGTCTTTTTGAGACAGGGTTTCGATATACAGTTCAGGCTGCTCTTGAGCTCCCTTTGTAGCCTAGGCTGGTCTCGAACTCGCAACGATCCTCCTGCCTCAGCCTCCCCGAGTGCTGGGATTACAGGTGTGCGCCACCAGACCAGGCCGCAGCCACGTTTGAGAATCCCAAGGAGAGTTTTCCTGCTCTCTCTACCCTACAGCTTGGAGGTGTAGTGGTCTGAGGATGAGGATCCCCTCCACACTGCCGGGACACTCTGGGCTTACCCCAAGCCTTTCACACTACTTTGTCTTATCTTTCTCACTAAACTATCGCTGTAGTTTTTAGCCTAGACGGTCCAGCAACGCCTCACTCACGTCCTCACAGGCGGGATGTTGGATCGGATTAGGTGGGTGTGTGGCCGATTTGCTGTTAGGAGGCTGGTTCTCGTTGGAGGAGGCGGGGTCTTGGAGGAAGCTGGGCACTGAGGCGTGGGCTGGAATGGTTTATCTTCCCCCCTAGCCCCAGGGTCTCTTCCCAGTTTCCCTCCTGGCTAGTCCCTTCCCCCTTGGCTCTTCTGCCCTGGGGCCAGCAGACTGAACTGAAACCTCTAGGGATTCAGAGCCAAAATAAACCCACCTCCTTTCAGCTGCAGGTGGTGGGTATTACATCCTAGGGACGCAGAAAGTGACTAAGTGCACTACGTTCATTCAGGTTGGTGATGGATCAACAGACCTGTCGAACGAATGAATACAGCTTTTTGGCAGAGGAGCCTCCTTGAAACACAGTTAGAATATTGGCGAATATTGAAGGTCTGGCATGAGCCGAGCCAGAAATACCCTAAGCTTGTGTCTGAAGCCAGCTTACCTGTCTTGGGGCCGTGATCACTCAGCCAGTTCACCTACAGATCCTTCCAGTTCTCCATTTTTCACGGTGTTCCCGCCTGTGGCATCATGATTGGAGGTAGGCCACTTTGGGGGGCGCTGCTTTTGCCATTTTGCACACAGCTGCCCCTGGGCCCCGGCAATGCAGTCAGCTTACCTTTTGCAGGAGTGTAGGGTGCTTTTATCCTAGTGGTGGCATAGATCATGGCTGTGATGGTGAGCTTGGCTCCTCTGCACAGCTCTGTATAAAAGCAGAGAACACCTTCCTCCTGTGTGCGGTCCTGCCCGCAAGCCTGTCCCCCAAGGGCTTGTAGGCTAACCACCTGTTAACCTCTCTCTCTCTTTTCTTTTCTCTCTCTTTTTTTTTTTATCTTTTTGAGACAGTCTCGCTATGCAGTTCAGGCTGGCCTTGAGCTAGCTCACTTTGTGGTGCAGGCTGACATCAAACTCACAGCGATCCTCCTGCCTCAGCCTCCTGAGTGCTGGAATTATAGGAGTGCGCCACCCCGCCTGGCCTCTGTTAACTCTCTGAACACATCAGCACTCAGTGTATGGAAGGACAGGTCCATCTTGATCGTGGAAGAAGGACCCCAAGGTCTGCGTACAGGAATGAATGCAAACCTCTGGGCGGCATGAGGACGGCAGCTCAAATCCCTGGCGTTCTTTTCACTGTGCCCCGGCATATCTCCTTCCCGAGGCTTCTCCTGGGCCCCGACTGTGGAATTTTATCCTCCGGTTTTAGGGGGAGATTACTCAGTTCCTTCTGAGTTCTAGTTGAGTGTAAATACCTTAAGCTGACATCAAAGGCCATAGAGGTAGCAGGTGTGTTATGCGTGCCTGTAATTCCTGCTTCGGAGGAGGCTGGCAGGGGAAGCCCAGCCAAGTTCCAGCCCACTCCGGGTGATTGTACAACATAATGACACTCTGTCTCAAAATAAACAGCCTCGAATTCCCTAAGTTCAATCCCCTGTATAAGACAAAACAAAACAAGGCAAGTCCTGGATGTCGGTGTTCAGCACAGGGCAGCCTCCCGTGACCTCACTGTCCCTGGCCCTGTAGGAGTTCCTCTCTCAGCACACTTGCTTTCATGCCTCTGCATGTCATTTGCTGCAAGCTGCCTTGAATTAGGGCTGTGTGACTGTGTCATGCTGCCTCCTATGACTTGAAGATTTGAATTTCTGAGGGATCTCCTTTTCATTTTGCTCGTCCTCACAGCACCCAACTAAGTATTTTGTGTTTAGATGCCCAATGTGTATTTGCAAATTGAATGGACTGCAACAACTAGGATTTAAATAAATTGAATAAGACAGGCGTGGTGGCGCATGCCTGTAATCCTAGCACTAGGGAGGCTGAGGCAGGAGGATCGTTGTGAGTTCGAGACCAGCCTGAGCTACAAAGTGAGCTTGAGGCCAGCCTGAACTGCATAGTGAGACTCTGTCTCAAAAAGACACACAAAATGAAGTTGAATAAACCACTAGCCTTGTGTATCCCCAAAGTGATGGGTACCTGGCTAAGTTCCATAGTTAAGATATACTGGCGTTTTCATAGTGGGCCCATGAAAGGGGCGACACACAGCCCAGAATTTTCCAGGTAGTCTTGGATTGAAATAGTTGTATGTTGTTACCAGCCTGAGTATGTGTACACATATTACTCCCGAAGTTCCTAAGTTGAGACTTGGAAAGTAGAATTGCTGTAGCTCTAGGACTTTCAGAGGAGCCAGAATGACAGTAATAATGAAGCAGTAAAGCAAACTCTTGTCACCTGCTGAGCACGGAGCTAAGTGATCACGCTTCAGTGCAGCGTGACGGCCAGTGAGGCAGCTGGGGAGCGAGGTGAGGTAGCGTCATTATCTAAGGCTTTGCCGCCCGTATGTTTTCTCTAACAACTTTCCAGCCTTCCCCAGACTTTACTGTGCAGTCAGCCTGGGTGTGACGTGGTGAAGACAGACCCTGGGGACAGCTGTGCTGGAACGTCCCAGAGGAGGTCTCCCAAGATTTCAGATTTTTGGAGGGTCAGGGCATCATGTCCGGTGGTTGACAGCTGTTATACAGAGAACAATCCGCGGTCATCCTAACCACCAGTTGAACTTCTTCCAGGGAGGCCTCTGGCTTTTAAATGAGAGTTTTCTTTCTTCTCTAGCAACTCACAGGATCCTGTTTACTTATAGTTGTTCAAGTGCACGCTATATATTTTTTATGGTTCCTCATAACGTGTGCCGGTCCACTGTATGTTAAGACCCGACGTCAGAGCAGGGAACATCTGAGACTTGCTGTTTACCCTTTGTCCTCTCACGCTGCCTGGAATCTTCTTCCCTTGTACCCCATCCCACCAGCCCAGTGCCTGTCTCATTCTCCTTTAGGGACTTCCCAGGACCTTCTGCAAAGTCTATTAATAGATGAGAAAAACTTACAAGTGCAGGGACAAAAAGGGAGGGAGGCAGAGAGAGGGGACGAGAAGGAGAAGGAAAAGAAGAAGAAAAGAGAAGAGGAGAAGAAAAGAGAGAAGCGGGAGGAGAGGAAGGGGTAAGAGAAGAGCAGAAAGAAAAAGGCACCTCAAATCTATGAGCTTTTCCCACAGGAGGCTGTCACGCGTACGACACTTACAGGCTGTTACTTCTCTCCTTAGAAAATCAATACATGGCCGCAGGGCTGGCTGAGATGCGAATGGGCCGATGAAGGGCTGGCCTTGGCTTCTCCGCGCTGCGGGTATCACAGACCCCAGGCTAAGGGACAGGAGAGGTGATGTCGCAGTGTGCACGGCCTCTGTTTGTTTTATTAAAGCAAAAAAACCAAAACCAAGAAACAAACAAACCCAAACCCAAACCCGAAACTCTAAAGCAATATGATAGGGAAGTAACAATGGTTAATACATTGTTATCTTTAAATTCGTTACTTACAGCGCGAGATATCAGCATTTAACTGTTCGAACAATATTAGGGCAGACCTATGTTTCAATGAACTGAGAGAAATTGGTAGTATAACTATTTTAACTATCTTTTGTGTATATATATATATTTTTTTTCCCTTCTGTTCTCTTCTTTTTTCCGTTCCCTCAAACCAGTTTCTCTTTCCTTTTGAAGTTTCTTCCCGTTTTACAATATCTATTGTACATTTAGGATCTTACTTACTTGTTCATCTTCTCACACTAGGAAGACAATATCTGTTTTATTTCACTTAGGAGTATGGTCTCAAGTTGCATCCATTTACCTATAAAAGTCTCCAGTTTATCCTTCTTTATGGCCGAGTAGTACTCCATTACATAAAAAGACAGCATCATTTTTATCCACTCCTCAGTTGATGGGCGTTTGGGTTGTTTCCAAGATCTAGCTATGACAAATTGTGCTGCTATTAAAGACCCAGTCCAAAAATGGGCATCTGAGATGAATACACACTTCTCAGATGAAGAAATACAAACAGCAAATACACATATGAAAAAATTTTCAGCATCATTGGTCATTCATGAAATGCAGATTAAAACAATGCTGAGACTCCACCTCCCCCCAGAAAGAATGGCTATCATCAAGGACTCAAGCAATGACAAATGGTGGAGGGCTGTGGGAAAAAAGGAACCCTCTCCACTGTTGGTGAGAGTGTAGACTGGTACTACCACTGTGGAAATCAGTGTGGAGGGTCCTCAGATATCTAAGTGTAGTGATCCCATTTCACCTAGCTATTCCCCTTCTGGGTACCTTCCCAGAAGAATTAAAAACATCATACCACAGCAATATCTGTGCACCCACACTTACAGCAGCACACAGCCTCTTTTTACATAGTCTCCTAGGATATCACAAGAGATATGATTGGTAAGTAATTTTCAGAGAGCCTGTAGTTACATGGGTCACAATGTCTAGGGCGAAGATTTTTTGAGATTACCCAAAACTCCAGAAATGTCCCAGTAGCACTCTGATATTCCTTTAGCTTTTTTTAAATATTGGAGTAAAGTAAATGTAATATAAACTTTACCATTTTCATAAATAGATACATATACATACCTATGCACACACACAGACACACAGACACACACATACACACACACACACATGCACGCTTCATAGTTAAGCTGTAGTGTCCTGTCCATGATGATCCCATGAAATTCCACAGCCTGGAATTTTCCAGATAGTCTTGGGAAGACTATGTATCATCCAGATAGACAAATGTGTGTATGTATGTATGCATGGCTGGCTGGCTGGGTGGGGGCATACATGGTGGGTTTTTTCCCACTGGGGGGTTGAACCCAGGGTCTAGGGTGTGCTGGGCAAATGCTCTCCCCCTGCATTGCATCCCTAGCCCTCTTTATTTTGTTTGGAGACAGTCTTGTTAAATTGCTCAGGTTGGCCCTAAAGTTGTGCTTCTCCTGAGTCAGCCTCTTGAGGGCTGGGATTGCAAGTTTGTGCCCTGCAGATGGCCCACTCTAATATTTTTCAGTGGATTGTTAGAGGCATCTAGCTACACCACTGTGCAACCACAGCCTCATCCATATCCAGATCGTCTTCATCTCCATCCCTGAAACTCCATCCCTGTTTCACACAAATTTCCTTCCCATTCCCCTCTTGCCCTGAGCCACCACCATTCTTTTTTTCTGATATTGGGAATCGAACTCAGGACCTTGCACTTGCCTGGCAGGTGCTTGTGTAGACACTGAGTTATATCCCTGCCCCCACTACTTTCTATCTCTATGAATTTGACTCCTCAAGGTAACTCACAGCTATGTATTTGTGGGGGCTGGCTTAGGTCACTTAGCATAGTGTCTTCAAGGTTCATCTGTGCTGTGCATGTGTCAGAATTTTCTTCCGTAGAAAGGCTGGATTTGTATATTACATATACAAATCACGTGTTGTCTATGTGTCATCTGTTGATAGATATTTGTACTTCTTTCACCTCTTGAGTACTGTGAATAACGCTGCTGTGAACACAAGTGTACAAATATCTGAGACCCAGCCGGGCATGGCGGTGCTTAGGAGGCTGAGGCAGGAGGATCTCGGAGTTTTAGTCCAGCCTGGGCTATATAGACAGCTCAAGGTCAGCCTGCACTACCCAGTGAGACCCTATCTCAGAAAAACAACAAACCAAATATTTGAGACTTTGCTTTAACTTCTCTTGGTTATACAAAAAATACGGTGAAGGTTTAAATTTAAAAAGTTTATTAGAGCAAGAGACCCATTGCCATCGATCTCATCCAAACCCTCCCCCTCCCTGCAAAACACATTTATCCCATTGTTCTTTCCGCTTTCTACAGAAGTTCTAGAAGTTCTCTTTTGTGAGTGTCGCCAAAGTGGCACTGTCATGGCTGCCTCGACGTCCTGAATGGATCCAGAGCTTTCGCTGGTCATTTTGACTCTGAGGAAGAGGCAGAAGTTGCCAGCTCCAGGGACTAAGGCGAACGCCGATACACTGCCACGTCTGTACGTGCCTGCCTTTCTGCTGGATGGTACCCAGCAGCCGCTTTCATTGTATTTTCTATCACGACTCTTTTTTTTGTTTTTGTTTTTGTTTTTGTTTATTTGGTCTTTTGGAGACACGGTCTCGTGATACAGTTCAGGCTGCCCTTGAGCTCACTTTATAGCCCAGGCTGGTCTCGAACTCCCAACGATCCTCCTGCCTCAGCCTCAAGTGCTGGGATTGCAGGTGTGCGCCACCACGCCTGACTTATCACACTCGGAACAGAGGGTTCCAGAACTGCTGCTGAGGGCAGCAAGAATGAAGGTTGAATGCTGGGCGCCAGGGGTGGGTATTTTGAGGGTGATTAGTGGCAATGCATTTTTTTACAGTAAATACTTTTATTTAAACACCCACCACGTGTTTTGATCACCCCCATACACCCCGCTGGGGATACACACGTCAGCTACGGTTTCCCAGTGGCCAGGGATCCCTCCGCCACAGAGGTCCGATCGCACCTGCGCCCTTCTTTTCCTACTTTTAACTGGCCTGCACGCTCTCCGCAGGGCATGTTTCTTGTCCTGCCTCTAATAAATGAAAAACCTTGCTAGCTAGCTTTTGGGCTTGTTTGTCCAGTTCTTTGCTCAGCACAAGAAGAACCTACAAAGACTCTCACAGGAGATCTCAGAACCTGGTAACAGAATTTCCTTCCTCACTATCTTCCACGGCTCCTGTAGTCTGGCTGTTTTTTCAGCACCGGGGACTGAAACCAGGGCCTTCACACTGACTGAGCTGCGTCTTCAGGCCCCTTCTCCCCACTTTTCTAAAATTCTGAGATAGAGTCCTGCTAAATCGCCAAGTGGCCCAGGCTGGGCTAAAACTTGTGGTCCTCCTGCCTCAGCCTCCCAGAGTGCTGGGAATAGAGGCGTATGTCCCCATGGCCAGGTACTTCTGACATTCGTGATGATGTGGGTTTCTGAAAGTGCTGAGCTTGTGGGGCGCATGAATTTTATTCTTAGTTTCCCAAAGACTTCCTGGAACGTTACTGAGTTTTGGCCTTCAGTTCCTCATCTACAGAGTGAAGGTGGCAGGTAACGTGCCTTTCGGGTCACTGAGAAGTGTTTAGGGGACTAGCTGCGGGGATAAACTGGCTCTAAATATACCCTCATTCTGAGCTGAGGCCAGAGCCTGTGCGGCTCCCCCACCAGCATGCGCAGCCCCTCCTGTGGCTGTGACTATGTTGGGGTGACTAAGGTCTGATGTCACTGCTGCTTACCACTTGGGCCATCAAAGACCTTCTTAAATGAGTGTGCTTGGATAAGGGACCCCCCAGTGGGCAGACGAGTCTCACCTGTATTTCTGTTTTACCCTCCCCAGCTCCCTTGATCTTTGCTGTGGCGTATAGGTCTATAGCTTCTGCATGTCTGTTACTAGCCAATCAGATTTCACTACGAACAGGGCAGTGGAGGCACAGCCCTTCCTTCTTTCTTCCTCTCTTTTTTTTGTCTTTTTGAGATGGTCTCACTATGCAGTTCAGCTGGCCTTGAGCTCACTTTGTAGCCCAGGCTGGCATTGAACTCGCAATGATCCTCTTGCCTCAGCCTCCCCAGTGCTGGGATTACAGGCATGCGCCACCGTGCCCGGCTTTCTTTCCTTCTTTCTTCCCCTCTCTGACCCTGGCCAACTCTTGCTCAGCATGTCAGAAGCTCTGTTGGCCTCAGAGCCTGCTTTCACTCCCCGCTTCTTTCTCAGATCCCCAGCAGGCCCTGTGGAAGCAAGCAGTGTTCCACAACCACCCGGGAATGCAGAGGTAGTGTCCTGTCTCTGGAGGGTTGCCATTGGCCCCCTGGCATTTGGAGCAGGCTAGTTTTTCAGGAGCTCTCAGAGGCTGCCGGGAGGAACAGAGATAGGGACGGCGTTGTCACTCTGCTGAGTGATGGTTGAGCACAGTTTCCCCAGGAACTGCCCCACCGTAATGCCAGGGTTTCTGCAGTGTCCGCCGGCAGCTGGGCCTCTCCGAGGTGACTGTTTGTTTGTGTGAGGGCAGGGCTCTGACTGCCGGGCTTTCTCACCCCTCCACCCTGGGCACTTTCCCTTGCACCCAGCAAGTGAACACTCGCTCAGTGTTTAGGGGATGAATGAGTCAATCCACCCCTATCTTCTTGGCCAGCGCTGGAGACCTGGCTTGACTCCTCTTTGGAGGACCGGAACTCAGGGCCTCTTAAGAAAGCAGCTGTTTCTGAGACAGCCCTGTGTGGCTCAGGCAGGCAGGCTTCTGTCCTGCCTCAGCCTTGGGCTAGAGATAATCACTGTTATTGTTTCTCCCGCACTGTTTCTCTCCTCCTGAGTCATCGCTGAAGTCTACCCGCAGAGGCAGGAGAAAGCGAAGTATCAGGCTTTCATGGGGGAGGGAGCCTATTAAAATGTGCACAGTAAAGAGGAAGTTTCTTGGGGTGAGGAGAAGCCTCTCAGGGAAGTCTGCTGCCTACTACCTAACTTACAAAGAGACTTCCAGCTCTCTATAGAGACATTGATCTCTTGGGTGGTGGCACATGCCTGTAAACCTAGCACTTGGGAGGCTGAGGCAGGAGGATCGAAACTTTGAGGCCAGCCTGGGCTACCTCATGAGACTCTTTCTCAAAACAAATAAACAAAACAAAACAAGAGAGAGGGAGAGAGAAACAGAGACAGACTAATCTCTGTTCTTTCCTTTACAAGGTACACTGAGAATAAAAACCCAACTATCCTTGACTTAGAACTCTAAGGGGGAAAGTCAGAATAGTGCATCATTTACACTTTAGCTTGTTATTTTTAGTGTACTTTAAAAAAAATAAGTAATGAGCATGTTTTGAAGACTTTCCGGGAAGAGAGAGGAGAAATAGTCAAAGGTAAAACCGATTCTGAATTTTTATTTGAAATGAGCTTGGACCCACGATTTTCTTCATTCGTGTGTCTCACACTGGTTCCGCCTTTTTGTTCTAAGAGGATTTATTCGCCTTGGAGAAATCAGGCCCCGTCTTTCCTCAGTCTCATACATTTTCCAAGCGGAACAGGGACTCTCCTTTTGGAAAACAGAAAACCATTTTTCTCACACGTCCCTTAGGAAACAGCCCGGAGCTGCTGGGCACAGAGGCCCAGCGACTTCCCTGCGTTGTGTAACCGCCCCGGATCACGTTGCACCGAGGACATCCGCAGGCTTTTCTCGCAATAATAAGCTTGATCTTCTTATTCAAACACAAGTAACAACCAGCCGGCTCGAGGTCACGTGTCCCGGTCACATGGCGTGCAGACTGCGAGAGCGGCTGGCAATCATTAACTATTGCTCACTCCCGGGGGAAGGTGAAGCCAGGGCTGCATTGGGCGCTGTGTCTCCCGCGAGGTGCTTTGCAAGGAAAGGAAACGGCTTTCTAACTGCTCCTCCTTTTGCTGTGCTTCCGGATCTTTGCAAGCTCCCAGGGCGCAGCCGCCCTCCCCGAGGCTGGAGCACAGGCCGCCTCCTCCCGTACCCACCGGGCGCCCAGGGGTGGGGACCTGGGGCGGGGTCGCGCCGGCCGGGCGGACCTCTGGCCTGCGGTAGTGGAAAACCAAGTTTCGTCTCCTTCGGAAGTTATCGCTTCCGGGCCCACGGTGTTCTGTAGGCGGGGTGGGTGAGAAGGGACCCTGAACTTGCTGGGCGCTTGCAGAAGGTGGGTTCTTTAACACCAGAAACCTCAAGGTCCCTGCCACCCAAAGATGTCCTTGTTCAGGCCTTTCAATTTAAAGAGAGGTTGTCTCACCTTCCCTAACTGGGATAGTGCTCTCAAAAGCTGTGAAGATGTTTTTATTTATTTTATTTTGAGATAGGATCTTGCTATTAAGTTCAGGCTGGCCTTGAACTATGTAGCCCAGGCTGGACTTAAATGCTTGGCAATCCTTCTGCCTCAGCCTCCAGCGTGGTAGGAGTACAGGCGTGGGCCACCATTCCTAGTTAAAGTGCTGTTTATCCTGCCTTTTGGGCCGTATTTTTTTGGCAGTGGTGGGGTGTGAACCTAAATTCTCACATGTGCTAAGAAAGCGTTCTTCCACTGAGCTGCCTCCCCGGCTCTGACCCGGATTCTTTGTGGGTGCATTCCTGAGAGAATGTTCACCTTGGGTGGTAGTAATTGGTGTTGTTTTGTTTTGTTTTGGTGCTGGGGATTGAACTCAGGGCCTTCACACTGAGCTGCATCCCCAGCCCTTTCTAATTTTTTATTTTGAGGCAGGTTTTTGCTAAATTGTGCTGGCTAGACTCCAACTTTTGATCCCCCTGCCTCAGCTTCCCAGAGTACTGATATTGTAGGTCTGTGACACAACGCCTGGCTACAACCATACAAGTTTGAGGGGTTAAGATGCTGCCCCAGACTGATGCAGACCTGTGCCTGTTCCACACTGCTGCTCCCTTGACCCACAGGACTCCAGGGGTGTAACGCTGCTGGAGGGCTCACAGGGTGTTAGGGTGCCTGGAGTGCAGCCTTTCCAGCTTCGTGCTATTTAAATTGGCACTGTGGATGGTGGGATTAGTTCTGGAAGTTCTTGCTACTCCACGGCTGCCAGCCAGAGTGACTACATCAATTTACCGTAACCAATTTAGACTATTGGTAGCTGTAACTACCAGACCCCTCGGCCACATCCTTAAAATGCCCAAGGCCATTCCAAAGCCACCTAAAAGGAGGAGCAGATGTGGCCCAAGGGAAGTCAAAGTGGAAACTGGCGGCAAACCTAAACAATCAGTTCTCTCACCATGGCACAATTTCTAGTAAAAGCAAAGGATCATGGGAAGCTGATGCAGGCAGGATGAGGGGTTTGCTGCACTCCAGCCTCAGAGCAGGAGGTTGCAGAGAAGCAGGAAGTTTGATTTTCATTAGTTTAGAGTGAATCTGTTTCGGAAGTGTGTCTCAAAGAGTCACTTTCAAAGTCACTGGGGCTGTAGCTCAGCAGTAGGAGTGCATGGTGTCCGCGATGTACAGGTGCATCTGACTCCCCCCTGGCCTTGCCTGGCCTTTCGGGCCCAACTCTGAGCTGCAGCTTTTTGCAAGGCGAATGTAGCATGTGTCCTGTTTTAGTTTTGAGAGTGGGGCCCACTTTGTTTGCAGCAGTATCTGGTTCTAGCTCCCTTTCTTACTTCCTCCCGGCTTGCAGGGCATGATCTCATTGCCTGCTAAAAGAATCAGGGAGGGAAGCCGGGAAGGCAGGATTCCCGGAGAAGCTTTTCAGCTGCGCAACCCCCCCCCCCCGCCCCTGGTCCAATGGCAGTGGGCCTTCCTGGCTCTATCTGCCGGTGTCCCAGCCTTTCCATCCAAGACCACTCTATTCTTGCGACCGCGTTCCTGCCTGTTGGTGGCTGTTCAATAAGCCACTTGCCTTTATGTCCCAGCACAGCAGGAAGGCTCACCTTGTGGAATCCCTTGCTGCACTTGTCAGGAAAGTGTTTTGAATGTGGAAAGTCTGACCAGCAGCACTGTTTGTGGCGGAAAGGAGCGGGTCAGCCCAGACAATCTGCAAGCTAATTAAAAAGCACAAATGCAAGCAGAAACATCTCTTAGACAAGATAGCACATCAGATAGCATTTCTGGACTGCTGTCTCTGAGAGCTCTGTGCCGGGCCAGCTGTGAGCAAGGGCTACAAAGCAGGACTGATTTTCTCAGTTCAGGGCTTTTCAACTTCCATGTCATTGGTGTTCTGGGTTGGGCTGGACTGGGGGAGGTTGGGGATCTAATTTTTTTTATTATTATTTGGTGTTTTTGAGACAGCTTGCTGGGTAGTTCAGGCTGGGCTTGAGCTCAGGGCAATCCTCCTGCCTCAGCCTCCTGAATGCTGGGATTACAGGTGTTTGCCACCACTCCCAGAAATTCCCATGTTTTGTAGACTGTTTAGCAGCATCCCTGGCTGCCACTAAGTAATCTGCCTCTGTCCCCTTCACCTGTGTGATAATCAGAACTATCTTCGGGGCTGGGGATGTACCACAGTGATGGAACACTTGCCTGGCATATTCAGTCCCCGGGAGCCGTGTGTCCAAATCTGCTTCTGGTTGAGAACCATTGCTTGAACCTACCTTATAAAGGAATCTGCATTTAGTTGTGTGTGGTTTTTTTTTTTTTCTTTTTTCTTTTTGAGACGAGGTTTCATTATATAGTTCAGGCTGGCCTTGAAGTTGCTATGTAGCCCAGGGTGGCCTTGAACTCACAGTGATCTGCCTCCCTCAGCCTTCTCTGTGCTGAGATTACAGGCACGCACCAGCAGCTCCCAGCCAGTTCTGTTGATCCTTAAAGTGGAGAGGCAGGAATCAGTGTGGCTTTGGTGGGACCCAGCAGTGTGAGTGTTCTAAGCAGACCCAAGGTTCACAGTGCCGGGGTGCCAGCCCTCTGGGACGGGAGTACTGTGAGGGAAAAGGTGGCTTTGACCTTAGAAGGGTACTCATCTCTCCCCAGCCAGTGTTAACTGAATGCTGAAAATTTATCTTGGCGGTTAAGCATTACACAGATACCCGGGTTTGAATCCACTGTGGCCCTCATCAGCTGTGTAACCCTGGACAAGTGATTTCGCCCGGTTGTGCCTGTTTCCTTATTTGGAATATGGCATAATATTCTCCATGGAATAGAGTTGAGAGAATGAAGCAATAGTATGGGTACTGGACATACGCTAACCCATCGCTGGAACAGTGTAACCCATTTTTTAAATTTCTGGACAAATGTTTGATTTTCTCTTAGGGATAGATAGATCGTTGCCCAAACTCTCGAGATACTTGTGTCAATGTCTTGCTTTGCTGACCTGGAAATAGTGTACTAAACATCAACTTTGGAATTTCTCCCTTGCTGTTTTTTTTTTTTTTTTTTTTTCTTGCTGTTTGTTTTTGAGAGGAGGTCTTGTTTTTGTCTGGGTCTTTGTTTTGGCAGTACCGGGGGTTGAACGCATGCTAGGCAGGTGCCCTATCGCTGGGCCCTGCCCCAGCCTAGTCCTCGCCTTTTATGCTAGGAACAAAGGCCTTTCCTTGAGAATTTTCACAGCTGTGCTTTCTTGAGAAATTTCTGCCCGCCCCCAGCAACTGGGGTTCTTAGCCAGGAGCCCTTGGGCCAGATTGTGCTCCCTGTGCAATGCCCATTTGTAACCCCACTCTGTCTATGCTGTGGTTTCCTAAGAGATTTAATTAGGACCTAGAGATCATTTTTTAAAAATGGAAAACAGTGAAAAAGTAATGAATGCTGCTTATAATGGTCGATACATTGTGTTAACTTGAGGAGTCTAGAAGTCTAAGTGACTGAGCAGGGGGCCAGGGTCCTCACTTGGTAAACATCCTGAGCCTGTGCAAGAGGAGGGCACAGAGGCATCCTGAGTGCTACCCTGGCCCCCAGGGCAGGGTAAGGGAGGAAAAGAGGCTCCCAGCCCCGCCCCCTCTTTGTGCTCTTGCTGTCTCCTGCCACTTTGGACTGTTTCCCCATGCCATGCCACCCTGCCTTGGGGCCAGCTGCTTTTTATTTTTTTTGCTTTTTGTTTTTGTCCTTTTCTTTTTTGAGACAGTTCAAGCTGGCCTTGAGCTCACTTTGTAGCCCAGGCTGATCTCAAACTCACAAAGGTCCTCCTGCCTCAGCCTCCCAAGTGCTGGGATTACAGGCATGCACCGCTACACCTGGCTCCAAGAGCCAGCTGATTATGGACTGAAACCTCCACAAACTGTAGAGTGAAATAAACTTTTCCTTCCTTAAGTTTGGGCATTGGGTATTTTGTCCCAGCAATGAGAGGAAAGTAACCAAGACACTGCTCTTATTTAGGGCCTGGGTCATCCAACATTAGAATGCTCCAGAAGGACAAAGGCTGAGTGTCGTAGGGAAAAGCTGTTCACCTCTGAAGCCAACCGTAATCAGCTACAGCTAGGACAAGGGATGGGCAGGACCAGAAGGGCATCAGCTGCCCTGGCTGCGAGGGCTGCAAGAAGTGAGCTCACTCAGGAGAACACAGGGTAGGTGTTTGCCTGAAGACTCTGGAAACTCTTGGGGGCCAGGATAATAAATGCTTGCTCTGGACTATGGATACTTCCTCTGTGTAAGGTTGCCTTTGGATTTGCCTGACTTCTAAGTACAGCTGAGTGGTGGACTCGAAGCTGCTAACGAGATTCTTAAAATCCTGGCAGATGTTATCTCTGGCAGTGGAATTTTTACTACAGAAAAGACTGATGTATGGGAGGAAATATGCCTGAGATGCACGCACCAGGAGGGGTAGACCTAGTTTACAGCATCTTATTTGGTAGAAATATATCCGAGGGCTGCAAGCTCAAACCCTTCCTAGGCAACTGGAATGACAAACAGTGCACTTACGAAGAGCCTTCCAGGACTTCATCTGCTTTGACGTGGAGGAGTCTCTGGACATGAAGAGTCTTGCTAACACTTGGCGGCTACTTAGCTATTTCCACACCAGTGGGACCTGTAAGCTCAGATTGTAAACACGGGTGCATTTTTAAAATTCCAGGGGCACAGAGAGAGGCCGTAGTTATAATCTAAACTACGTTATTCTGCAATCTGCCAGAGACAATCAGAGTGACTTCTTCAAAGTTCTTGCTGTACACAGCGGAGGCACAAACAGGTTAGGAGAGCACAGGAAGGCTGGTTCGGCGCCCTGTGGCTCCTGGCTTCCGTTCCCTCTGCCTGGTTCTTCTGAGGCAAAGGCCACAGCTTTGGGAATTCTCATCAAACCCAGTGGCTGTTGCAGAAGGAGGAATCAGCCCGGAGCAGACCCAGGCACCAAAGCACAGCTGGCCCTTAGCCTTGAGCTCCGGGGCAGTGCACCTGTGTGAAGTCCACATCCCTACTGAATAAATCGTAGAGCTTACCTGTGGCTTAGTATGAAAAATGACAACTATTCTTTAGTATGCTACAAATTAAAAGAAGTGTTTTTGACTAAGGCCAGCCTTGGCAATTGAGGGGATCTTGTTTCAGAAGGGTGGAGGTGGGAGATTGGGAATGTAGCTCAGTGGTAGTGTAATCAGGGCTTATCCTCAGTATCTCTCTCTCGCTCTCTCTCTCTGTCTCACACACACACACACACACACACACACACACACACAGTTTTTAAATAGTACACAAGATTTTTATATATCTCTCCGCTTAATTGATGTTTATATTTTATATAATCATGGTATAATAATCAAATTAATAACAAATTAACTTTGGCACAATACTGTTAATTAACCTAGTTTTACTTGAAATTCACCAGATTTTCCATTAATGTATTTTTCTTTGTGGTGCTAGGAATTGAACCCAGGGCCTCAAGCAGATTAAGCAAGCACTCTACCACCTAGCTATATCCCTACTAATGTCTTTTTTCTGCCCCAGGATCTGATCCTGGCAACATCAGGCATTTATTTTATGTATGTGTGTATACATGTTTTTGTCTTTTTGAAATAGGGCTTTGCCATGTGGTTCAGGCTAGACTTGGACTCACTTTGTAGTCCAGGCTAGCCTCAAACTTGCAGCAATCCTCCTGCCTCAGCCTCCCAAATGCTGGGATTACAGGCATGCACCACCATACCTAGCTACATTTAGTTTCGTCTCTCTCAATCTGTGACAATTCCTTGGTTTTTCCTTGTTGTTTTTGTCACTGTTGAAAATTATCAATCCTTCATTCTGTGGAATGTCCCTCTATTTGGATTTAGCTGGTGTTTTCTGCAGAGTCTTCAGGAAGGTTACCACATAAGTGATAGGCCCTTCCCAGTGTATCACATTAAGTAATTTATGACATTAGTAATTTTTTTGATGTTGTTAATTCTTATTGGTAACATTATCTCAGTCACTTGACTATGGAGTTGGGCCTGTCCACTCTAAAATCACTATTTTTCCTTTTTAAATTAATAAATATTTTGAAGAAGATACTAAGATCATGTAAATGTCTAGTTTCCTCCCCAAACTATTGCTCACTAATTGTAGTGTCCGCTAATCCATCTTGACAGCAGTAGTTACTAGCGTGGTGCCCTCATGGTGACTTTGTGTTTTCCTGATTTCTTCTATTAGTTATTCCTAACCCACGGGACCTGAAAGTAGGGGAGTATTTAGACTAGGGTCTTTAAAGAGATGATTGAGCGAAGGTACTGTCCCGAGGGTGGGCCCTAAGCCAAAGGTTTTATGTTCCTAAAGGAGAGGAGAAGAACAGTGAGGAAAGACCATGTGAACACACAGAGAAGGGGCCAGACAATCTGGCCTTAAAAAACAGGTGGTGGCTCATGTCTGTGATCCCAGCACAGCAGGATGAGACAGGAAGACCACAAGTTCAAGGCCAGCCTGAGTTACATAGTGAGTTCAAGGCTAGCCAGCACAGCAAGACCCTGTTCATAAAAACTCCCAAAATAAAATAAAATAGAAGAGAGCAACGCTGCTGACACCTTGTTCTGAGACTCCCAGCCTCCAGAACTCAGAAAAAATACATTTCCATTATGTAAACCAACCAGATCACAGGATGTTGTAATGGCAGCCCTAGCAGACTACACACAGTTAATCATAGCTGCCTAAATGATTTTAGAATTTCACAAAGATTTGGGGCTTCTATTTTGTATAGTTACCATGTAAATTTGGTGTTTTTATCAAATTTTAGCAGCTTAATGGAGAGATAATTGGCATACAATAAATTGTACATAGTGGAAATGTGCAATTTGCGGTTTCATGAAGTCTGTACATCAGTTTTGGAAGTATGGCCATTTTGACAATTATTGACTGTGCTTCTCCCGGAACAGGGGATAGCTTTCCCTTTTGAGATGTCCTCTTCACTTTCCTTTTTCAGAGTACTATAATTTTTGTTGTAGAGGTCTTTCACCTCCTTGGTTAGGTTAATTCCTAAGTATTTAACTTTTCTTGATGCTATTGTGGAAGGCATTGTCTCCCCAACTTTTTCTCAGTGAGTTTATTATTGGTTTGCAGGAATGCTATGGATTTTTGTGTGTTGACTTTGTATTCTGCTACACTACTGAATTTGGTTATTAATTCTAGGAGGCTTTTGGTGGAATTGTTTGGGTCTTCTATGGAGAGGGTCATATCATCTTCAAATAATGATAATTTGACTTATTTCTTTCCTCTACATGGCCCTTTATTTCTTTCTCTTGCCTGATTGCTCTAGCTAATGTTTTGAGAACTACAATGAATAGTAGCAGTGATAGCAGACATCTTGATTTTAGTGGAAAAGATTTCAACCCATTGAATATGATGTTGGTGGGCTGGAGACATAGATCAGAGGCACAAGTACCTGCCTGCCAATCACAAGGTCCTGAGTTGAATTCCTGGTACCAAAAAATACATACACACAAAAAAAGATTAGAATATGATGTTGGCATTGTCTTGTCATAAGTAGCTTTTATCAGCTTGAGGTAAAGTCCTTCTGTACCTATTTTCTTCAGGGATTTTTTAAAAAATCATGAATGTATGTTAAATTTTGTCCAAGAATTTTTCTGAATCAATTGAGGAGATCATGTGGTTTTTGTCCTTTCATCTATTTATATAGTGTATTCCATTTATTGATTTGTATATATTGAACCATTCCTTCATCCATGGAATGAATCTTACTTGGTCATAATATATGATCTTTTTGATTGATTTTGTTGCATCCTGTTTGCCAGTACCTTCTTAAGGAATTTTTGCATCTATGTTTGTTAGAGAGCCTGGCCTGTAGTTCTTTTTTGGTTGGGTCCTTCTCAGGTTTTGGAATCAGGGTAATGGCAGCTTCTAGGAATGACTTTAGGGACCTTCCTTTCCTTTCAATTTTATTAAAGAGTTTTCAGAGTATTGGCATTAGATCTTCCCTAAAGGTTTTGTGGAATTTTGCAGTGAACCCATTGTGATCTGGGCTTTTCATAGTTGATAGTTTTTCTCTTTTTTAAATTAATTCTTCAATTTCATTGCCTACTATGGGATTATTGAGGATTTTTACGTCTTCTTGGTTCAGCTCTGCTAGCTTTTATGTATCTATGAATCTATCCATTTTTTCTGAGTTTGCAATTTTATTAGAGTACAGAGCCTTAAAATAATGACTAATAATCTGGATTTTGGTAGAGTTTGCTGTGATTTTGATTTTTTCCATTCTGATTGTGTTGATTTTGGCCTTTCCTTTTTTTGGTAAGATTGGTTAGAAGTTCGT
This sequence comes from Dinomys branickii, assembly GCA_004027595.1. Lineage (NCBI taxonomy): Eukaryota > Metazoa > Chordata > Mammalia > Rodentia > Dinomyidae > Dinomys > Dinomys branickii. Next base: position 20,475 of record PVLD010007354.1, on the reverse strand, counting down.
CTATGTTGTTTATTCTCTCCAAGAACCAGCTTTTGGATTCAGATTCTCTGTATTATTTTCTTTTAGTTTCAATTTCATTCATTTCTGCTCTGAGCGTTATAATTTCCTTCCTTATACTAGCTTTAGATTCAGATTGTTCTTGTTTTTCCAGGACTTTGAGGTCCATCATTAGGTTATTTCTCTGGGCTTGTTCTGTTTTTCTGATGTGGGGATTCACAGGTATAAACTTCCCTCTAAGGGCTATTTTCATTGTGTTCCATAGATTCTGGTATGTTGTACAGCATTATTGTTTGATTCTAGGAACTGTGTAATTTCTTCCTTGACTTTTTTTCTGTGACCCACTGATTAATTAAGGATGTACTGTTTAATTTCCATGTGCTTGCAGAATTTCTGTGGTTTCTTTGTTTTTGATTTCTAGTTTTATTGCAGTGTGATCTGATAATGTACATGGAATAGTTTTTATTCTTTTAAATTTACTTAAGCATGTTTTACTGGTTAGAATGTGGTCTATTTTGAAGAAAGTCCCACATTGCTGCAAAGAATGTGTATTTTTGTTCTTGAGTAAATGCTCTGTAGATATCTGTTGTACATTTTTTCAAAAGTTTGGTTCAACTATGATTTTGTTTTTTTTTGAGACAAGGTCTCACTATGCAGTTCAGGCTAGCGTTGAACTCACTTTGTAGCCCATGCAGGCCTTGAACTCACAATCTTCCTGTCTCAGTCTTCTAAGTGCTTGGATTATAGGTGCATGCCACCATGCCTGGCTCAACTATGACTTTTTTTGTCAGGTTGATGTATTTGTGACAGTGAGGTATTGATTTCCCCCATTATAACTGTGTTGGTATTTGTATGCTTTTTTTTTTTTTTTTTTTTGTCTTTTTGAGACAGGGTCTCATTGTGCAGTTTAGGCTGGCCTTGAGCTCACTTTGTAGCCCAGGCTGGTCTCAAACTCATAACAATCCTCCTCCTTCAACCTCTCAAGTGCTGGGGTTATAGATGTGTGCCACCAGGCCTGGCTTTGTATGCTTTTTTTTTGTTTTTTAATCCAGTTGTGTTTCTTTATTGAGGCACAGTGGTGTTTGGTGGGTATATGTTTATAATTATTAGCTCTTGCTGTTGAATTATTACCTTAACAAATATTTAGTGACTTTCTTTGCCTCTTCTCACCAGTTTTGACTTAAAATCCACTTTGTCCAAAAGCAGAATAGCTACTTCTGCTTTTTCCCCCCAGGTTCTTTGTGTACGGAGTATTGTTTTCCAATCTTTGTTTTTTTAATCTGTGTATTTCTTTTTCAGTTAAATATGTTTATTGTATACTGCATGTCACTGGGTTTGGTTTCAAGATTTATTCTGCCAGTCTGTGTTTTTTGTTTGAGGAATTAACACCACTTACATTCCCAATTCACAATGACCATTCCTATATCAGTTATTACTGAAAGTTACTGACTTATTCCTGTTATTGAATTATTATCTTTATGGCTTCCTTTAAAAAAAATTCTTTCTGCTTAACTGTTTGCTCTTCTTGGTGTATTAATTCTATTAGACTAGTGGTGGCAAATCCACAGCGTGACTGCTGCTGTGGTTGGTTTGTATCATTGAAAGCTCTAAAAGGTTTGCCATTACTGTATTAGACTTTCTGGGCATTGTTGGGTTTAATACTTCTTTCTAGATTATACTTGAGAATTTTTGTAATGCTGGTTTGATGATCATGAATTTCTTGAGATGTTCTTTGCCATGGATGTTAATTCTCCATAATTTTGGAAGAAAGTGTGCAGAATATATAAATCTTGATTGAAAATTGTTATCTTTTAGGACTTCACTCCAAGCTCTCCTGGCCTTTATGGTTTGTATTGAGAAGTCTCCTGTAATTCCAATGGGTTTACTTTTAGAAGTGATTTGTTATTTTTCTCTAACAGCTTTTAAGATTCTGTCCTTCTGTTAGACTCCTGGGATTTTGACTATGATGTAGCATGGAGAGATTCTCTTGTGGTCATGGCTACTTGAGGTTCTGTATGCCTCACTCTTCTGTGTGTTTAATCCTTTCCCAGTGTTTGGCAAGTTTTCAGCTATTATTTCTATAAATAGGTATTTTTATGACCCTGTGCTATCTTCTGATTTTCCACTTACTCTGATTAATCTTAGGTTATTCTTCTTTGGATTATCCAGCAGCTGTTGGATCTATTCTTCATATTCTCTTGTAGTTTTTGTGTTATGTCTGAGTAATTGGTCTTTGAGAGCGCCCCTGTCTTCTTCCTATGCTAGTATTCTGTCCTCAGATCACTTCTGCTGCCCGTATTTTCCATGTAATTTTTAATCTCCTGGATTTCTTTTTGGAACCTTTCCATAGACTCTTAATTCTTTGCTAAACTGGTTATGCATGTTTTGTATCATTTTGTTTAGCTCAGCTAGCTTTTTACTAGTGTCTTCTGTAAACTTTCTGATCATTTAGTTTATCATATCCATATTCATTAGTTTTATCGTCTCCAAGCCTGCTTATTGGTCTGTTTATAAACTTCCTTGGTTATCCTTTTGAATAGTTCAGCTGTGTGACTTTTGGTTTTCTTCTCATCAATGCCCCAGGTACTGATTTTTTGGGAGTTGAGAGTTTTGGGAGGCATTTTGTTGCCTTGTCTTCTCATGTTTTTATTGTTTTTTGTTTTGTTTGTTTTATGCTTAAGATTGTGGTTGCTCCGCTGTGGAAATGAGTGTGGAGATTCCTCAAAAAACTAGGACTAGAGGTTCTATTCAACTCAGCTATGCCTCTTTTTAGTATCTTCCTGAAAGAATTGAAAGCATCATGCTACAGTGATATATGCACACCCATGTGCATAGTGTCACAGTTTGTAATAGCTACATCTTGGAAACAGCCTAAATGCCCATCAACTGATGAATGGGTAAAGAAGATGTGGGTTTTTAAAATACAACAGAGTACTACTCTGCCATAAAGAAGGATAAGCTTGAGACATTTCTAGCTAAATGGATGTACCTTGAGATCATATTCTTTTTTTTTGTACTGGGAATTGAACTCAGGACCTTGTGCTTACTGGCAGATACTATACTACTGAGCTATATCCCTCCATACTCTTAAGCAAAATAAATTGAACATGTGTGTAAACACCACATTATTTCTCTGGTGTGAGAAAAGGAAAGTGTAAATAAGGACCAAAATGTATAAAAGGTATTGTGAAACAGGAAGAAAAATGTTCAGATGGGGACAGGAAATAGGGATGGAGGAGGGGAAAAGGGAGGCAGGAAAAAGACAAAAAATGATCAGAAGAGAAGGAAAAAAATGGAAACAAAGAGTTTGTAAATATGGAGAGGAGGAGGAGTTGAAGGGAGGGGAGGGAATGGGAAACAAAAGAAGCAGGTTATATCATGCACAGGTGCACATTCCCTAGGATGAATGTGATCATTGTGTATACCTAAAACGTACCAGTACATTTACTTTAAAAAATACTGTGGCTGCTTATAGGTGAAAGACTTCGTTGCTCATATGGAGTCTCTTAGTCTGATTTTGAGTCACCACACCTCAGGGTGTGGGTAACTGTAGCCCTTTGCTTCTGTCCCAATATCCAGCCATATCTATTAATTTGCGAGGAGAGAATGCAGGGTCACTGGCCTAGCACCCAGTTCTCCAGAAAAGGACTGCAGTATTATTAATGTTACAAAGGTAACCCAGGTGTTTGCATTCAGAGAAAAATGATTAATAGCATCGCCCGAATAACCCAGTAACATCAAGTAAATCAGCAGCAGTAATATCATCTGAGATAAACTGGTTTTCGACCTTGCATAAGAACCAACACTGTCCCATCCTTTTCTCACCTTTGAAAAGAAATCTATAATTATAGCATAAGCATTAAGAAAAGCAAATATTGATATATAGCAAATATCTACTAAATGCAATAAACATACCTCCACCAATGTTAAAAAAGAATTCAACTAAAGTAACATAGATTGAACTAAAGATAAAGCTTAATTTTTATACTAATTATACTAATTATACAGGGGATTGAGAATGGGAGGATGCAAGAAGAACAACTTGAAAAATTAAGCAATGGGAGATGAGAAGGAGAAGAAAAAAGGGAGACAAAGGGTCCTCCTAGGGCGTAGAAGGCTATTTGTAGACTTAGAGGAAGGTAACTGGAAAAAAATGAGAAATAGAAGAAAAAAGGGAGAAAAAAGAAATAATGTGAAGAACAAAAAAATTAAAAAGAAAAAGGGAGTAAGAAGGAGAAAGAAAAGAATAAAAATTAGTCTAAAAAAGGGGGGAAATTCTTTTCTCTGTATTTTTGAATGCCTTCCTTCTAGGATCTGCAGCTTGGGAGTGCAGCAAGTTACAGTTTTCTCCACCAAGGCTCATGAGCTGTGGGTGTGTGAGACACGCCTCCTATTACACAGCCCGCCCGTTTAACTCAGCCTACGGCGATGTCCACACTCACATGTGTCCGTGTCATGCTGGTGGATAGGGAAGGCAGTCAGACCTCAGATCTGTGCAGGATGCAGGATGCAGGCCACACGGCCAGGGCTCAGGGACTTAGTGGTGGTGGCCACTTGAAGACCCAGTTGCTTCTGAGTGCAATGCAAGCTGGGTCTGGTTTCTTACTGGGCATTGAGGCCTGCGTCCTTCCCATCCTGAGCTTAAACATCTCAAGGGATCCCTTCTAGCCTACTTCCTGTCTGTGGTCATCTCTGGTGGCTGTCTTTCACCCAGTCACTGTGGGCGGGTAACACTCAGAGCTTTGAAGTGCTTTTTTTTTTTCTTTCTTATTCTGAGTCCTCAATTTAAAAAATCAACTGCTTCCTGAAATGGTGACTGATTCAGCACTTGCTGGCAATATGGTGGGTGCCCACTCTTGAATCCCTCTTTGGCTGTTGCCTGCTGTGTGGAAGGAGAGCTCTTAGAGCAAAACCCTGCTCTGTTTCTGCAGTTCACCATGGCCGAAGATTCTGCTGTCATTTCTCCACGGATCACCCAGTCCTGGGTGCTCACCTTTTTACTGGGACACCTGCTTCCCTTCCCCAAGAGCAGCGAGACAACCGTGAGCCAGGGAGAAAGTCCACGCTGTTTTGTTTTTTTCTCTGCACTGTGGACCATTTTTCCAACTTCTCTGTACCTTCTAATTTTTCCTGTCAGTTAATTTCTGATTCCCAGCAATCTATTTCTCTTTATTTTTCTTCAGCAATTGTTATTTTGCAGGGTCTGGATTCTGTGCAGAGGCTGGATTTTGCTACTGATCACCACTCTGCCATTTTCCTTCTCCTGTTGATGGTTTTGGAGTGCAGTAGAGCAAGCTGCTATAAACATTCACACCTAAGTCACTGTCTAGACATACACTTTCTTTTGGGGAAGTACCTAGAAGTAGAATGGCTAGATCAGGTAGGAGGCGTATATTTAACTTGTGAAGCAACTACCAATCTATGCCACTTTGCATCACCAGCAAAAGTGTATGCAGTTCTAATCCTTCCCCATTTTTGTCCATTCTTGGCATAGCTGGTCTTTCCTTTGGAGGGGAGGTACTGAGGGCAAAAGCCAGTACCTCAAGACTGCAAGGCAAGCACTCCGCCACTAAGCTAAACCCTCCAGCCCCTGGTTGATTTTTTTTTTAAGTGGAGATATTCAAATGAATGTGTAACGGTACATCCTTGTGATGTTAGTTTGCATCTTCTTTATGATACTTAACAAAATTATCTATTCAAAACTGTTGCCTATTTTTTGGACTGTTTGTTTTCTCATTATTGAGTTTTTGAGAGTTCATTATATATTCCACATACAAACCTTTTATCACACAAATGCTTTGCAGATATTTTCTCTGGCCTGTGGTCTGTATTTTCATATTTTAGTAGACTTTTTAAGAAGACAGAAGGTTTTAACATTGTCAAAGTCCAATTTATCAGTTTAAAAAATTTTTAAAATAATTGTTTGAGATTTTGCTGTCATATTTAAGAAATTGTTGCCTAAACATGGGCTAACAACATTTTCTCCTATATTTTCTTCAAAACATGTTATAAGCCCGATCTGGTAGTACACACCTGTAATTCCAGCTACTCTGGAGACTGAGGCAAGAGGACTGCAGGTTTGAGGCCAGCGTGGGCAACTTAGTGAGACCCTGATTTACAAAAAGGCTGGAGATGAATGCTTGCCTAGTGTATGTAAGTCCTTGGCGTCAATCTCTGTATGAAAGGAAAAGTGTTACAGTTTTAAGTTATACCTTTAGGTCTCTGGCCATTTTGAGTTAATTTTTGTATATTGTACAAGGTATGAATCCAAGCAGGTTTTTTTTTTTGCACAGGATGGTTAATGGTTGTAGCACAATTTGCTGAAAAAAACTATTCTCTCTCTAACAAATTGCTTTACCTCTTTGTCATAAATCAGTTCTCCCTCTAGGTTTCAGGAAATTTTCTTTTGTTCCCCTGGTACTTTTGTCTGCCTTGGGGGCAAGAGCACAGTCTCAATTACTGACGGGTTCCAGTGTGTCTTAGGACTTGTCTGTGTTAACTCTCCCACCTTGTTCTTCTGAACATTCTTTGTGGATTGTGGAGTCATCAATGCATTCATTCGATATCCTACTCATGGAGATCCTTTTGAGTGAACTTAATTCATTTCCTGTCCTTATTCACACTACAGCCCTTACAGATTTTTTTTTAATGGCATTTTCTCTTTCAATGTGCAGATTGTTTTCCAACTCATCAGGACTGATGTAGCTCCTCATCCATGATTTAATGTGGAGCGGGTAAGCAGGCCCTTCCTGAAGGGTCCAGGCGAGAGCTGTGGGACAGGACTCTGCTTTTCTTTGCGTTTGCTTTGACCTGCAATGAGCTGTCTCTGGAGAATATGCATGTGCCAGCAGAATGGGTCCCAGGGGTCCTGTCCTTATGAATCACCATGCTGAGTGGTAGTTTAATAGTTTACTCACACCCCACCCCTTCAGATTCTGACCCTCCCCATCTCTTAGTGTCAAGGGGTTCCTCAAGTTTTCTCACTCCCACCAAGACAGGGGGCCTGTGTCCCACTGAGGGTCCTCCCTTCACTGGGTGGGGACCTTCACAGAGAGCCCTTTCCTACCTTGCCTCTGCTCCTCACAGACTTAGTTCTTGACTTTACCTCCTTACTTGACCTGAAGGTTATGACCATCAGCTAACAGCTCTGTAGCTGTGACTCTGCCCCAGACATAAGGCTACATAATTCTTACCTGTTTCCTTCATAACTCAGACAACAGCCCTGGTTATAATGGTAATCAGATAATTAGAGCCCATTGAGAGTTTTTCTTTTCTTTTCTTTTTTTTTTTTGCAGTGCTGGGGGTTGAATCCAGGGCCTTACGCATGCTTGGGAAGCCCTATATACCAATGAGCTGCTCCCCTACCTGCTAATTGCATGATTGTAATTAACAAACAGCGAGTCCTTCCTAGTTCTCATGCAATCTGTGTAACGGTGCTATCAGGCAGAGGTACTATCATTTTGTCTCTTTTTACAGATGAGGAGACTGAGATGATGAGGCTCATTACGCTTCCTCACTATGTGTAGCGAGTAGGAAGTAGACCTGGGATGCACGCCCAGCGCTCTGCCTGGTTCCTGTCCCTCCTTCCGGCTGGAGCTATGGATCCTGGCGTGTTCCGTCACACCCCTTCCTAGCTCATCAGTAACCTCGCCCCTTTCATCCTCTCCCCTCGTCCCTCTCCTTCCCACTGAGGTAATCATACCCAAGTATGTCCAACTCCCGCTGAGAAGCCAAAGTTCTCCAAATCTTCCTCTGCCGCCAGACTTTGACCTTCCAGGCTCAGACATTGAATAGCTCACGAGCTCTGCAGACACCAGGACTTATTCTCTGCCCTGAAGCCTGTTCTTCTGGCTGACTTCTCTGTTCCGATAAAAGGCTTGGCAATCACACATAACCCAAGCCACAGACTGGCAGTGGGAGGATCCAGATTGTGGTTTCAAAGCCCAGTTCTGCCACTTACTACTTAGGGTACTTTGAGCCTCAATTTCTAAACCTGAAATATGGGGATTGTCATCCTATCTCACAGATTTGCTTTTGGGGCTAAATAATCACGCCAGTTTCTCAAAAATGAGTAATTATTGTCATTATTACCCTTACCACCACCCTTCTGTTCATCAGCATTAAAATCAACATCATCATTACCTCCTGATTTCCTCTCATCTTCTCACAGCTCCCTAACACACCCCGCACCCTCAGCATTTGTATGTCTAATACGTTCCCAGGCACTGCTGGTCTGGAGACCACCCTTGGAGACGTGCTGCATTGCAGAATAACGGCAAGGGACAGGGAAAGTGGTCACAGAGTGGGGACCAGGCTCTGCCCCTGGAGCCGTGCTGCAAGAAGGGCCTGGTGGGGTGGCTGCTGCACCTGAGGCTGTCACCGCCGGCTCTGAAACCACGCTACCGTGCCGTGGGCCAAACACGCAGAGCCAGGGAGCAGCGCTGATGGTGCTCAGTACCCACGAAGTTAGAGGCCCCCTAGACCTAGACCACACGTCTTTGTCTCCCCTGCTGGAGCGTGTCCAAAGCCGCGCTCCACCTTGGTACATCCAGAAGCGGGTGGCCAGAGCCCAGCTGGGAATGTCTTCGAAGGCAGAGCATGAGCAAAGTTCGTGGGTGGATTCCGGGGCCGGCCAGAAGTATGCTCGCTCAGTAGGATATAGGGGGCTGGGGATATAGCTCAGTGGCATAAGTGCCATCCTGGCAAGTGCAAGGTCCTGAGTTTGATTCCTGGTACCAAAAAGTAAAAGGATATAGGGACCACCAGGTTAAAGGGAAAGAGCCAAGCGGCCAGGACCCCATAACTTCTGTTTGCGGCTTGTGTGATTAGGTGGATGGTCATGTTTTTGTCCACACTGTCTTTGAACACAGCCATACAGTTATGGGCTATTCTTAGTAATTCTGACTTGCACTGGGTTATTTTGGACAGCAGAACTTGCCTATTTATTTATTTATTTATTTATTTTTGAGATAGGGTCTAGCTACGTAGCTCAGCTTGGCCTAGAACTCATGGCGATCTTCCTGCTGCCTCCCAAATGGTGGAATTACAGGTGTGTACCACCACACCCTGTGTGACAGTGGGGCTTATTTAATTGCCACGTCTTCTCATTTCCATTTTAGAACCAGAAACTGGTTCTAATGTAGAGTAAGGACAGAACTTCTTGCTTTTTTCTCCTCTAAGAGGAGACTATTTGGGGGTCACTTATTTGTTGCCAAATCATGACAACCTACTCAACAACGGAGGGCCATGAGCACCAGTGCCTGGGCAAGGGCTGTGCCCTGCTGGCCTCAGCAGAGCGGGCAGTGTCCATCTGGCTTAGCTACATCACCAGGCACAAACCCTCGCTCATGAAATACTTAAGGAATGTCACCAGATTATTTAGACCAGGGACCATTCCGGCTTATGCATTTAGGGAAAAGACATAGAAAACAAAAATATTCAATTGTATCTTTCTCGAATTTGGGTAAACTTTGAGGGAAGCTGTTTTCTAAAGCTGAAAGCCTTTTTCTTCCAGTTAAGATGAATGCAGAGAGTAATTACAAAGAAGCCGGATAAACTACAAATCTACTATAATGTTTATGAAAAAGTAAGGGAATTCATGTGGGAAGCAGACTGAAGCCTTGATTTAAGTGTCTTTTATATTTCTGAGCACTACAATGTCCAAGTGAGGGCACATTTGCCTCTTACACCAAAGACAGAATTCTCAAGGATGCCCCGGTGAGCAGCTATAGTGATTATGGTACAAATGTACCCGTGTGTTGTGGATTGCTGCCCTGTAGATCTTTTCCTCAAATATAGTGTTCTTTGTAATGTTCTCTTCCCAAAAGCAAACAATTTCTCATATTGGATTCTTGAGTGTATCATTAAGCCTCTCCAAATACAAATATATTTTCTATGCATTAGAAGCAGTGGCCCACACAGCTACCTGTCTGTGTGACTGGCAAAACCAGCAAATGAGGGATCTAAGACGTGATAATGAAGTAACTATCCCTGAATGCTGAGTAAGGGAAAGGGATGTTTCAGGTAGACTCCTAACTGAATATCTGGTTAAGCTACAACCACACTGAACTGCTAGGGCAAAGGTGTCTCTCAGCACTTTGTGGTGTACTTCGAACCCCACAGCTGGAGGATTAGAAGTTGTTTGTTCACCCTATGCAAAACAAGAGGTGTAAAGGAAGCTCAACAGCAGTTGAAAGATGACTCGGAATTTGTAACCGCCTGGTTATGCTTGACAAACCCTATGTGTTTATAATCTTTCAGAGGCAAATGCAAAGGTCCATTAATCATCCGCCTGCAACATTCCTGCTTATTGTGCTGTTTGTTACTGCAAAGCCTAAACAAAAGTAAACTTTTCCTTCCCGAGTTTTTCCTGAGAATGAAAGAGCCACCGCTGGAGCCTTTGTAAAAGGCCACAGCCAACGTGAGTTTCCCGCAGCTGGTGCCTGGGTTGTAATCGCAGAAGTATAACCCGGCGGTTGTATCACATGGCTGCAGAAACTGCTGGAGCTCCAACGTCCTTCCTGCTGCAAGCCCTTCTTGCAGCTCAAGGCACACGCACTCCCTCTGTGGTCACCGTCGTTATAGGAACGATTCTCTGACAGTCACAGGGCAAGAGAGAGATGCGCATTGACAACACTGAGTCAAAGCCTGGAACCCCGAGACCTCCATTGCCATCATGTCATTGTCCTGCCCATGGGGTGTCTTGTCAGGTGTTTACTGGCAAGATTTGTGCTTGTCTACTTGTTCGTTTTTGTAAAAAGAGCTATTTTAAAATCTGAGACATTTCCTACCTTTGAGTTAGCCTGGAGCACATTTCCAGCTATAATTATGAACAGTGTCTGACAAGGGTGCCAAGTGTCTCATCCAGGTCACAATTGGCAAGCACAGTGCAGTGGTGGCCTCTGAGGAAGGCTGGGCTTATGACAAGAAGCATTTTCTGAGCTCTGAACCTGTGTGCGCCTTGGAAAGACACCTAGGTGCGCATGGGTGAGGATGTTCGGTGTGCACATGGCCTTTGTAGTTGGGGGTGTATATGGTGAAGGTGTTCAGAGCTGGGCTGGCTTTCCTCTCCATCCAGCCTCAGTTTCTTTATCTGTGAAGCGGTCCTCCTGAGGACGGTGTAAGGAGCTGATGAGCTAATGTACACAAGGAGCGATACAAGTCCTTGTTTGACCCCTGCTACATCCCTCATTAAGACTCACATTTATGCCTCAGAGCATAAAGAACATGCCGGTGTTGTTATCTCCATTTCTCAGGCAGGAAGCAGACACACAGAAGGGTTAGGAATGTGCCCAGGCTCCACATTTCCTAAGTGGCAGACCTGGCATTTGAACCTGGTTCTGACTGTAGAGCTCATGTCGTTAATCACGATGACAAACTGCCACCTATGAGACAGTCTGTAGGAGGCGTGCATTCGTGAAGGACTCAGTAAACACCTGAAGGGTACAGAGTGGATTAGCTGTTTCTCACCACTGTTGGCTATGTCAAGAGGCACAGGTGGCCTTGTGGCTATCAAAACCCACAGAGGCTCAGGCCCTGGTATGACACGGCTGGTATTTGCATGGCACCTGCATACATCCTCCTGTAGACTTTAAATCATCTCTAGGTGACTTATCATACCTTTTGTTATGTAAATGCTATGGAAGCGCTGGTTACACTGTATGTTTGAGCGGATAAGAATAAAAAATGTGGACATGGTCAGTAGATATTTTTTTCCCTGAATATTTTTAATCTGTGGTTGGGCAAATTCACAGCTGTGGAACTGGTGGATATGGAAGGGTCAACTCTACTATCTACTCATCAAAGTCTCAGTCCTTCTCTGTTGTCACAAGAGATTGGGGAAACTAAATCTAGGAGGGTATCAAGCCCAGAGTCAGCATGCGGATGATAAGATGCCACCAGCTTGCTGCTAAAATGGGTGAAGCCAGTGTTGAGTACCTCAGGCCATGTGGGGAGCTCCCTGTGGAAGCAGGACAGCAGGGCTATGGCTGGAAGGGGACTCTAGGCCTGTGCATGTGCATCTAGAGATGGGGAGGGGAAACTGGTGATTTCCAGTCCTGGGGAAGAGAACTGGTAGATGATTGGGTCTATCTGTGTCTCAGGTCCATTCACATTTGGAGGCTTGATTAGAAGGCAAAGTGATCCCCCAGCCCCTGACCCTCTGTTTAGAGAATATAGTGATGTTTTAATAGTAGACCACTGCCCATAGGCCGAGACATCGTGTATATGTTTGTGGATGACAATGACCCCTCAGAAGGTTAGAGATGATAATACTCCAATGCTCAAGGTTGCTTTCAATTTTTACTCTCTATGTGATTCTGTTTTATACTTGGCCAGGCCATATTCCAGGGACTAAGTGAGTCAAAGATAGTAGAAAATTCTGTGCCTGCCTTCAGGAAGCTCACATTCACTGGAAGCGACAAGCATAAACCAGGTAAGATGAATCAGAGTAAGCTGGGAAGGGGGCAGTGTGGCCCATGACTGTGATCCCAGCACTCAGCACTGATGCAGGCTGAGGCATGAAAATCACAAGTTTAAATCCCACCAGGGCAATTTAGTGAGACCCTGTCTCAAAATTAAGAGAAGAAAAAGGTCTGGGAATATAGCGCAGTGTAGAGGCCCTGCTGGGTTGATCTCCAGTGCTGTCAAAAAAGGAGAAGGAGTAATGCAGAGGAAATTACGGGGTCGCAGGAGCTGTGGGAAGAAGCCGACCCTTGGGAAGTGGTGGCATGCGGGATGGTGAGGGACAGGGGGACCTGCTGGAGGTCAGTCTTCCAGGTCACGGGAAGTGCAGTCCTGGTTAGACAGAGCTGACAGGAAGACAAGAAATGAAGAGTTATGGTTTGTTGGAATCTAACATTTCAGGCAGGGTGAGGCAGGTGATAGCCTGTGCCAGTGGAAACATACAAAGGAGCTTGGGCTTCGTGGGCCGGTCAGCAACGCTGGGGCCTTTCGATGTCTGGGGTGCTTTGTACGGGGTCCCCTTCCACCACCTCGGAACAGCACGGGGGACGGAATTCACAGGGACAAAGTGAGTCAGGAAGACCTGCTGCCGTAGTAAGTCCCGGGGAGACACTGAGGATCTGAGCTAAGACTGAGATCATAGGAAGCCAAGGGGCTTAGTTCCTTTGATGTTGCTATAGCAGAATACTTGAAATTGAGTAGAATATGAGGAATATTTATTTCCAACTGCTCCAGAGGCCGAGGTTGAGGCGGCAGCATTTAGTAAGGGCTTCTGTGCTGTGTCATGCCACGGTAGGAGACAGAAAGGCAAGAGATGAGCGGGGAGGTGATCACAGGGGCCAAACTCACTTTCCTGGCAGCTCACTCTTGCAATGATGAATGCTGTCCTACAATGACGCGAATCCCTCCATGAGTGCAGAGCCTGTGTGACCTAACCACTTCATACTGGGCCCTACCTCCCAACACTGTCTGTCGTATTGGGGATTATGTCCCTGGCACATGACCTTGAGGGCCACATTCAAACCGCAGTATAAGGTAAATGAAACGAGCAGACCTGGTATTTGACTGGTCACAGGGCAAGGTGTTGGGGGACAAAGGCTGAGAATGCAAGAATGGCTCCAGGTTTCTAGCTCAGGTGGCCGGGGGTCGGTGGCACCTCTGCTGGGTTCAGAATTACAGGGGTGGAGGGTGCAGTGCAGCTGGGGAGGAGGAATAACTCTAATGTCCTATGGCATAAAAGGATAGCTATTGTGGGCAAGTAATTGTGTCTTTCAAGATAGCTGGTAGAAAGGGTATTAAATATTCCCAACACAAGGCAATGGGAATTGCCTAAGGTAATAGACATGCCAATCTCCAGTTCTGGTCATTACACATCATATACATGTAATATACATGAAATGTCACCCTGTTCCCCTTAGATATATATTCCTGTGTCTCAATAAAAAATAAATTATGAGAGGGGGATCTGGGGTGGGGTCAGGGATGATGGATGAGGTCGGTGTGGAGCTGTTAAGTTTGAAGGTCCTGCTGGGTAGTTAGGTAGAAGGTGCAGGAGGCAGTTTGAGGCCATAGTGAACAAGAGCAGCACCGAGCGGGTTGTAGGAGCCCTGGGGGTGCAAAGGGCGCAGTGAGAAGAGTGTATGTGGGTCCAGGCTGCTGCCACAGAAAGGGCACTTGGCAGTACTCCAGCCTGAGCCTGGGGTGGCTCAGTTCCAGACATCTGTTGCCAAGTGGCACAGGGCTTCTGGTTCTGACTGAACTTCAGTGGGCGGAGATGCCGCCCGGCTAGACCAGCGTTGCAGAGGGACCGCAAAGGACCTCTTTCTCAGACCGGAAGCGTTGTATCCCAGTACCGGTTCTACCGCAGAGCTGGGGAGGAGAACGGAGTTTGGGGAAGAGACAGCAGTCACAGCCCTTTGCAAGCCACAGGACCTTGCTTACAAAATGCAGATTTAGGCTGTTGTTGAAATAGCATTAAAGGCCCTGTTCACTGGGGCACCTGGGCAGTTGTTTCTAAGCGGTGAATGGGTGGAAATCACCTGTCAGGCCTTTTCAAATCCTAAGCGCCTCCCTCCTCCCATGGCCTGGAATAGTCTCACAAACCATGGCCTTGGGTCAAGCCTGGGAGTTGTTCCCTGGGGACGCTGCACTGGGGCCCCACTTGGAAAAGCCAAAACGATTCTGATAGGGTCTCATCGGGTGGGGAAGCACTGCTAATGGGGCTCACGGTCTGGGAGGCTCCTTTATCTTTGGTGCTGTTAAGCTGGAATATTTTCTACCAGCATTTCTTTTTTTTTTTTTTTTTTTTTTTGCGGTACTGGGGATCGAACTCAGGACCCTGCACTTGCTAGGCAAGTGCTTATTCCACTGAGCTATATCCCCAGCCCTCTACCAGCATTTCAAAGAACCCTTCACTAGCCGACAGCAATACAATCTGCCACGTGTACTTTCTGCATTCTTGTTCACTATGCAGTGAAGTACTTGTATAATTATTTATACAAGTGTTTAACTGCCTTAGGAAGGCAAGTGAGACACCCGAACCCGTGGGGCTCTTTGGAAAACACCATGAAATATGGAGGTGTTCATGTCTATTAAAGGATCTAAGAACAATTTTATGGGCAGGAAGTATGACTCTGTAATGCATGTACGCCATTTAAAGTTACCACCAGCTGCCTGTGTGAAACAAAATCAAGCTGTCGTACCAAGCCCAGTTGATTATTTCTTTGTTTTTCTGCTAATATTTGTGAGCTACCCTCAATAATTGTATCTGTAGGAACAGGTGCCAAAGTTCTAAGGGAGATTTAAGAAAAAATTGACAGTGAAACATCCTGAGATTGAGATGCCTTTAGGTTGCTCATTTAAAGCTGGTATTAACTGCAATGATTTAATTTTACCTGTGGGGCCTCCACGTCCAGGTTGTGAAATCTTATGAAACAGGTTCGAGGTGTCGTGTGAGAATTGCTGTCTTAAAGGATCATATTTCAACGGTTGAACAGCAGCTCTGATTAGATACAGTTTTGCAGCTCTTAAAAAATGGAGTTTGTTCTGAGATATGTGTCATTGGGAGATTTTGTCCTTGTGCAAGTACCATAGTGCGTACTTACACTAACTTAGATGGTGTAGCTCTCTACACTTGTAGGCTCTGTGGTCTAGACTGTTGCTCCTAGTCTACCAGGCGTACGGGATGCTATTGTACTGTATATTGGAAGCTGCTGTAGTCAGGGTTTGCAAAGGAAAAGATTTAATACAGGACACAAATTTTATAGGATTATTTTATAATAGTCACCCAACTCAAGTGCAGAAGAGTGCCAGAGACCTGTCCATACACCAGAGATCTAAAGAATCCAGTTGAGAGCCTGGATCTTATGGCAGTGTTCTACACAAGTCCGGCCGAAGACCTAGAGCTCACGGCAACGTCTCATGCAAGTCTGTATCAAGATCTGCATTGGGGAGGCCCAAAAGTCAGTGGTGGAAGCTAGAAAGTCTGTGCCAGTAGGATGAAAGATCTGTGCTAGCAGGCTGAGGGATCTGCACTGGAGCCAGCAAGTGGCACTCCAGGTAAGGACCAGAGCGCCCCCAAAGAGAACCACAGCCGTCCTCAGTGACCATGAGGACCCCAGCTCCTCTGAGGATGAGAACAGCTGAGTACGTATCAGGAAAACCAGCGTGACAAGCTTCTCCAGGAGGATCAACAGCGCCCCATCTTCCCCTCCAGTTCTCTTCTTATGCTGTTGGCAACAGTCCTCAGGTGGGCCTTCCACACCCAGCGCCACACTGATTCAGTTGAGCTGGGTGGTACAAGTTGGCTACTAGTTAATTTACCATAGAAGTAGTTATAACATGATGGTACTTGTGTATCTAAGCATATGTAAGTATAAAAAAGTACTAGGCCATGGGACCTTTTTGGCTCCATTATAATATTTGGAACCACTGTGTATATGTGGTCCATAGTTGACCAGAACATCTTTGTACAGCTAACTCCTGACAAAAGTTTGGTGTGGGCTTTATGACTGAGGAGGGTTCAGTCAAAGCAAGTGGCTCCTGTTGTGTGTTCTAGCTCTGGAGATTTGATCACCGGCTTTTTTCTATCCTAGAATCTTCTCCCCCAACTAACACATCATGAAGCATTCATTCTGGTCCTGGCTTGCAGTCTACTTGCTAAAGTCATTGCTCTCAGGGTTGGACGGATGTCTAGAGGCTTCTTCAGTACTAGCACTATCCCAGAGTCCAGGAGGAAGCTCCCATTCTGCTGGGAGCACCTTCAAGGTTGGGCACCACTGCTTCCCAGACAAGACACTCACATAAACACTTTCCATTCTCATTGTCTAACACCACTCATCTCTCCATTTTTGCTTCCTTTCTGCTGTTAGCCCTCTCCCCTTGCACTACTGTTATTTGGGTACATAACAGGGTTGCACTGCACTGAGGGTCCAGGTTTTAGAATCCTGTGGGTTAGAATCCAAACTCTGTGTTTATCTTCACCATTTACCAGCTCTGTGGCCCTGGCGACTCGCTCAGCCCTGCTGGGCCTCAGGGTTCACCCATCCTGAACGGGAGAGCATTAGGATCTAGGCTTATTCTGAGCCTGGAGTAGTGGAAGGACTCCTGGACACGTGGAAAGCCGTCACCACCCCCTTCCCGCTCTACAAATCTCCGAGGGGAGGGCTCTTTTCCTGGATAGCTTTGAAGCTCTTTGCAACAGCCACAAGGCAAAGTCTTTGTCTGAGCAATTTAATGAACACATGACATGAAAACAAGATTATGTACGTTCATCAGAAGGGGTAAAAATGGAAAGGCAAAGCTCCTGAAAAAAGAAAAAAGAAAAAGAAAGGATGGGAGGGCAGCAAATGAAACCAGAGCAGAAGGCCAAGGGCAGGGGCGTGGGCAGTGGGGAAGCGGTGGGGACGGTGTCCCGGTGGGGGAGGGGAGCGAGGGCGCACAGACGCTGATGAATGAGAGCTCCGGGAAGAGGCGAAGGCCAGCTGGGTGCAGCAGTAGCAGTGGAAGAAGGAGCTAGCTGCTAGGCTGGCCCAGCGCAGGCACATGATAAACGCGGCCAGCACTTCCTCCACCACGCGAACTGTTTTCTTAGCCTGCCGTTTCATCCTTCTTTCCTCTCACTCTCCTGGCCACTTGGATGAGGACGGCGGTGGCCAAGGGGCAGCCCCTCCGTACGGATGAATGAGGACTCTTGCTCCTGGCTTCCGCACTGTTTTTGCTGGAGCCTCTTCCTGCCCTTCCTGTCCTTTCTGTCCCGCTCGGGATGCTCATCTGGGAGCAGGAAATGAGTGCATTCTTCTGCTTTTCTGCAATTAGTCCTCTAAAGGTAAAACAAAGCCAAAACAAGCCAAACCAAAAAGCAAGCAAGCGGAAGCTTAGAACTGTCCCCCACTTGAGCTAATTATAGAAGCCAGCAAAGAAAGGTGGCGGCTGGCAAACTCTGCCTCTCTGAATCAAGACTTCTGGGAATCCATCTCTGGCTGCCTTACGTAAATTTGACACCTCAAACCTACCTTGGAAGTGTATTTGGAGATTTCAACCTGGGAAAAAGAATGCGTTGGCCCCTCCTGACTGCACATCAACCCACCTTCTGGAGAGAAAGCTGTTCTGGGAAAGCTGGAGGGGACAGGGATACTCACAGTCGGGCACTTGCATCCTAGTGTGCTTAGCTGCAGCCAGCTCCAGCCGTCCTCCGTGCCGCACGTGGGAAATGGTGGACTCCATGAATTAATCCGCGGTCCGTGACACCATGGAAATCTGCAAATGCTACACATCAGGACATTTTCCCCTTCCTGGAGAATCATCTGCTAAACATTTACCAGCGGCCTCTGTATATAAACAAAGTCCCAAGAGGAACCGGTGTGCTTGAGGACTGAACACAGAGTGTAGTACAGGACCGGGCAGATACACAGATAAGGTTAAATGTGCTGTGTGTGCCTTCTTTATGGAGGCCTGGCAGCAGAGTTGCCTATGGTGACGTCGCTGGCAGTAAGAGAGTGGGTTTTTACCTTTTGGAGACTTTCCTCCTAAAGCGGGGGCCTCCAGGTGCAAAGCCTTAGTTAACAGATTACAATGGCTAATGGGATGAAAAGTACATTAAGTGGCATTTTCTGATGTGGAAATTCATGGTGTTCCTGTATCTAGTTGCCCTGGGCCCCTGGTGGCAGTTAGAGATAGGCAGGAATGTTCTGGAAGTGTGAGACTGAGTTTTAGTGATCTTATCCCAAAGCTGAATTCCCACCCCTCTCTTTTCAACCTTAAAACAGTTTCTTCTTCAGTAACTCACACAGAGCTGTGTTGCTGGGGCTGGGGACATAGCTCAGTGGCATAAGTGCCTGCCTGGCAAGCGCAAGATCCTGAGTTCAATTGTTGGTACAAAAAAACAACCGTGTTGCTGAGCCAGAGTGAAGCGAGTTTCCCCTTGTACAGGGCTTTTGGGTGTCGGGCACTGCTCTCGGCATCTCCCCCAAACCACAAGCTTTGAGGTCCACTTGACATCTGTCGTGCCTTTTTAGCTGAAAGATCATGGGCTGACATCCTGAAGTACTGTACGGTGTCTCTAGAGTCTGAGCAGGTGAGACCCCTGGTGCTCATTTTGTTAATTCCAAAGACAGCAGCACGGTTTTAGAAAGAAGGGATGGAATTAGGATTACAGAAATTGGAAGTCAGAAGATTGGGGCTGGAGATACAGCTCAGTGGTAGAGTGCGTGCTCAGCATGCTAGCATGCATAAGGCCCTGAGTTCAGTCTCTAGCACGTGAAGAGGAGGAGGAGGAGGAGAAAGAGGTGACAGTGCCGGCTCAGGTTCACAGCAAACCTAATCTCCAGTATAGAAGTCGGAAGGGGGTTGAGAACATACTGAAAAAGTGCCCAGGAGACTTTCTGGGTGATGGGATGGATTTACCCTTTTGTGGTGATAGTTAATACACACGCGTGCCATTTGAGCATCACTAATCTGAAAATCTAAAATCAGAAATGCTCTGAAATCTGAAACTTTTCGAGTGCCCACGTGACAGCACAAGAAGAAAATTCCTCACCTGATCTCGTGGGATAGGATGCAGTCAAAATACAGACAAGCTAAGAATACTGTATAAAATTATCTTCAAGGACTTCCGGGAAGATGGCGACTGGGTAGGCAGCAGAGAGAGAACCTCCCAGAGGATTACCACCCAAACAATGAAATATAGCAATATGAAGACAGAAATGAGGACTTCCAGGAAGAAGACGACCAGCCGAGACACCGAGTGTGGAGGGAAGAACGGCTTCAGCTCCTGAACCCGACAGAGAACGTGCTACTGGGACAAACTGGGCCAAACTGGACAGCGCTCCGGGATCCCGCTCAGAACCCCACCCCCGCAGCCAACGCTGCATGAACTGGAGCAACAGCGACCGGCCGGCGGGATTTCTGAGTCGGGGAAAAGCTCCATCCAGGGAAAAACACCTGAACAGCACTCCTGTCTGCACGATCACAGGATGAGTTAAGTGCGCGCTCCAACCGGTTTTTCCTGAATCGGGAAGAAGCTCAGCCCAGCAAGAGACATCAAAGCAGCTTCAAGGACTGCGGGATCTCCCGGGTGGGAAGACCTAGTTAGGCGCCCCACCTGGTTTTGTGAGGGAGGAAGGAGCTCCACCCAGGGAGGAACACCTGAGTGGCCTATCTGCAAGAATCCTGGGGTGGTGAGCTGTTTATTCGCCCCGGCCAGGTCTTGGGGTAGGGAGTAGAAGCGGAAATTTCAGCAGACAGCTTAAGTGACATTCTCCCAAAGAGAAGGAATCATTGGAGCAGCCTCTGCAGCAGACCTTTGCCTGCTGAACTACCTGTGGAATTTATAGCTCCACAGTTTGAATCTGATACCCAAAAATGGGAAAACAGAGGAACAAAACGCAGTCTCAAAACTCAACCCCACCCAGAACAAGTTTTGAATGTGAAGATACAGGGGAACCAGGAAGCCTCATAACTTCAAGTTATGAAACAATTGCATCCGAAATAAAACAACTCCAACAGGCCATGAAAGAG
>PVLD010007353.1:0-92256 GCA_004027595.1 Dinomys branickii | reverse complement strand
CTGGTGGTGTTTATTAAGGAGGTTCGCTCCCTTGCTGCTCACCTGGTCGCCATCTTCCCCGGATCTCCGAGAGGTTTAATTTGGCTTATAGTTTCAGAAGGTTCAGTCCATGGTCAGCTGGCTCCAAGACAGGAACATAATTGCAGAAGGTGGTGGTGGAGAAAAGCTAGTCATTTCTTGGTGGTCAGGAAGTACAGTGGGTTGCAAGGAGTGCCAGAGAGGAAAAGTCCAGGGACCAGATATAGTACCTAAGGTCGTATCTCCATGACTCATGGAGACTCACCCAGAAGTATCCTCCATTAATGCCTTAGGCTGCTTACAAGCCAATCAAGTTGACAATGTAGCCTAACCATCACCTTCTCCTCACCCACCCCTATAGGGTTCTGTTTTCTTAAACTATGGTAAAGTTCCTAGTGATATCCCTGATTCTGATCTCATGATTTCTTTTCTGTGTTTATGTTATTTGATTTCTCAGAGTCTTTGATTCAGTTGACTATGCTGTCATTCTTGAAAAACATTCACTTCTCTTGGTTTTGGTGATAGCATACTTTTCTAGGCATCCTTTTATTTTTTGGCTGTTTGCTTTTTAGTCTGTTGCTAGTTCTTCCTTTATGCTGTCCTCCTAATGTACAAGTGCTCTAGGACTGGGTTCCCAGCCTTCTTCTCTTATCTGTGCTCATCTCTACGAGCACATCCATTTTTGTGTGTCTACATACATCTTCATGCAGGTGACTCCACCATTTATAGATTCTGGCTTCATACCTTCTCTCAGCTACTAAGGCTTAAATCCAGCTTCTTTCTTGACCTCTTGAATCAGGTGTCTAATGGGCATCTTCAATGTTTCCAGGGAAAAATTTTTTACTTGAGCCATTCCCTAATCTCTTTCTCCTCCATGTCTTCCCTTTCCCATGGGTGAGACCACCCTCTGTGTGGCTCCAATACTGGCTCTCTATGACCAAAGAATTAAGGAAGTGTGTAGTAGAAGCAATAACTATACCCTGCAAGGGGCCCATTACCAGGACAAGTACTATCTCTAATGCAACCCTTCATATTGAGTAGTACATTTGTGTCTCAGTATATGTGAGGGATTTATTTCATGACTTCCAGTGGACACCAACATATGTGGGTACTCAGGACCCTTATATGGATGTAGTATTTGCATATAACCTATTATATACTTGCATATAATATAATTAATCTATAGATTATGTGTAATACCTAACACAATGTATATTTTTATAAGTGGTTGTATACTCTATTGTTTAGAGAATGATGATAAGAAAATAGTGTGTTCATGTTCTATACCTAGACTTTTCTTTCTTTCTGTACTGGGAATTGAACTCAGGTCCTTCACACTGGGCTATAATCTACAGCCCTTCTTAAAATTTTTAATTTTGAGAGAGGGTTTTACTATGTCACTAGTTTGTCCAAGTTGGGCTCAAACTTGAGATTCTCCTGCCTCAGTCTCCTCTGCCTCAGTCTCTGTGTGCCACCATGTCTTGCTTGCAATTTCTTTTTTTCAACATATTTTCATCTGAAGTTGATTGAACCCAAGGATACAGAGTGCTTACTGTAAGCGCATGTCTCAGGGCACAATGTGTGCAGCTAATTCTCTCCACCACTCCCAGTTCTTACTCCCTTTCCTCTGAGGAGTTTTCAGCACATAAAGGCTCTACAATCAGGGGCATTAAATGATAGATGAGGCAGTAGTATTCTGTCTACTTCAAAGATTAAGCATATGCCAGAGAAGTTTGGCTCTTTGGATTGTTTGGCAGTACAACTCCTACTTTGGGCGGTGTGGAGCTGGAATTGTGGATGAAGGATGGTGCATTTATGGAAAGTCTTTCAGGCCAGTGGACTTGTTCTTTTCCATTACCATTCTCATTTTTAAAAATACCATTTGCCTTTGCATTTTTCCTTGTCGTTATGGGTATTTTGGTGGGGAGTGGGAGAGTTTAAATCGAAGACTGTCAGATAACATTTTAAACCATAAATCAAATGCAAATGTAAATGATGCAAACAAACAGAGATTTCTTTATACCCATCAGACTGGCAAAATTTAAAGAAGGTGGAGAGCATCCTTGTTGGCACTAAGGTGGGAGATGGAAACTCTCAGATAATCCTGGAGGGACATAAATGCTACAAAAGGAAAGTCTATGAAACACAATCTATATCTGACCTACAGTCCAGCAGTCCCACTCTTGGGGATACAAATGGCACTTCAGCTCACAAACCCTTTTATTTGCAAACAATTTGGTTTGCAAACAGAAGTATTTGGCAAAATGGTGTTTTTGTTTGCAAACTGTGCATCTGTTAACAAACACAACCATGGCCATCTTTTCCACACAAATGCAAACATGGCCATCTTTTCCAAAATCATAGAGTAAGTTACGTTCACGAGCCAAGGCACCACTGTTACGTCCCAGAGAATTCTTTGCATAGGTCTGAAAAGACACATACAAAGGTTTTGTTAGCAGATTGCTTGTGATAGCATGGTGTTAGAGGCAACCTGGATGCTCATTATGAAGAGAATACCTATGGGGTATGTAGTGGAGAAGCCTAAATATAGAAAGTGAGATGGAGTGGGAAAAGCCTCCTTATTTTTGGAGTCATTTTAGAAATACAGAGTCATTACATGTAGAACATCAAAGACAAATTGCAGATTTGAAATACCTTCCCTGTGTCAGAAGATCAGATTTATAGTCCTCAAATCTACAGTTTTCCTTTTAGGACTGCCTTTGAAACCTGAGCAGCTTGAGTAGGTTAAACCTTGAGTAGGTTAAACCTCAAGAGCAGCTTGAGTAGGTTAAACCCTTGTGCCACTTAGGGCTGCACTTTTTTCCTCCTGAACTGCTCCAAGCTGCAGAAAGCATGAAACCACTGTGCCCAACCAATGTCCCTGTTGTCTAGAAGACGGGTTCAAAGGACAGAGTCTGCACTCCATTCACCGCAGTGTTCCCAGCACCCTGCATAGTGGTTGGCAGTGAATAGCTCTTAGTAATTCTTGTCATTAGTACCTTAATGGCATCACTCTGTTCGGGTGTATACGTGCCCTGTCAAGAGGTTTAGCTTGGACATTTTCCCTAAAAAATTTAGGTCTCTACCAAAGTGACAGTATAGTTTTAACTCCCAAGAGAATAACATGCCATCTGGTGATAGGAATTTAAAATTTTTTTATTTTATTTTTTTGTGATACTGGAGATGAAATCCAGGGGCACTCTGCCACATCCCAGCCCCCTTTATTTTTTATTTTGAGGCAGAGTTTTCATAAGTTTTCCAGGTGGGACTTGAATCTCAATAGTCTTATCTCAGCGTCCCAAAGGGGTGGGATTACAGGCATATACACTGAATCCAGCTGGTCACTGGTAGAAAAATATAAAAATGGCCATGGCCAAATCCATCCCCCTGGGAGAAATATCTTTGCTATTTCAGAGATACCTTTGTGGAGCACTGTTCTAGTTAATCCAACTTCCAAAATATATCGAATGCCTACTAAGTGTTAGGGGACAGCAGTTAGAGAATAATTCCTACAAGATGGCCAGAGTGCCATCTACATTGAATGGTAAATAGAGTGTGGTACATCAAGTACAATTCTTTAAGCAATAATGGTAATAATAGGAAATAATAAGGACTTACAGTTATAGAATGCTTTATGCTCCAAAAGTACTTTCGTGTCAATTATCTCAGCATGGTTTGGCGACTACAATCTCATGCAGTACCTGGAATCAGGTAGATGTTTTCTTTGGAAAATGCCCTCCAGCATTGGACCACCTTTCTTTTTTAGGTTGCTTGAGTGTGTGGGGGGAAAGAGGTGATTGTCATATGCTTCCATAGAAAGATGAAGGAACCAAGACTGAAAAGTTTCCCATCCCTGGGAGTGAAATCTTACATCAGTGATTCCCAGCCCTGCTTACTGATTCCCCCAGGGGGTGCCTTGAAGTTCTTCAAAGGAAATTAATTGTAATTCACTTCAATTTTTAAAATATACCTATATGCTGCATAGCACAATGCTTCTGGGCAGGGGTGGACCAGGGAGGTGGACTGAAAGTTGTATGTATGTCAAAGAAGCTGTCAGTCAGCTATAGAACAATGGGGAGCTGAAACGCCCCCAAATTTGTAGGAGTGATTGGTCTGTGTTCATACTCATGGGGCAGGCAGAGGCAAAAGGGGGTAGTGCTGGTGACTGGAAAAGTTGAAATACTTTGCTGTATCACAGAAATGACTCCATACTCTCAAAAGAAGATGCTCTTCTGTGGCTGCTGCTGCTATGAAAATGTTCAGCTGTTTGAGAGCCTGAGAAAGCAGACTTCTGGCCCCCAGGGCAATATCAAATGGATGTTCCAAAGTGGGTGATGAGGCTTCCTTTTACCATGATTATTTAAAATTGGCGAAGTGAAGGATTCAGTGCTTTTAACGTTTGCTGACATGAAGAAAGTGCTATTGGATGAGTGTTAGCTTTAAGAACACAGTGACATTGGTCATTCTTTTCCTTTCCTGCTCAAGTTGGGAGGGCCAGTTTGCACTGCTGCAGCCATCTGGCTAGTGCAGAACACTGTGTGTTTGGGGGCTCAGACTTATGAGGCATTGCACTGGGTGTGGAGGAACTCACTGACAGCAAATTGATGCTGCACCAGCTCTGCTTTCTCTGCCTGCCTTGCTGGTTTTGCATGGGAGCTGGGATTTGTGGGCAGCTGCAAGTATGTTTGAATGGGAGGCACACTCTTTTTTGTTCTTTGCTTGATTCTATACAGAACTGTAGCAAAGGGGCCAGGGGAAGTGGTTGGTTGTAGGAGAGCTCTGTTTGGGGAATGTGAAGCAGCTTGGAAAAGGCAGTGGAAGAAAAGGGGAGCCCAGAGTCAGGAAGCCTGGATTCATCTCAGGTGTCAGCTCAGCTACAGAAGTTGTCGTGTCAACTCATTCACAGAGTCTGTTAACTGGGTAACCAAAATATTTTGGAGACTGTGTGAGCCTTGGACCCTGGCATGCTATGTCACTGGCCATAGGAAGCAGCAGCTCTGCTTGTAGCATCCGGAGGGTGCTTGGACAGGGTGCAGGTTTGTGCCAGGGATTCCACTGTGCTCCCATTGTACTTTTGGGCCTTCTCCTTCTGGCTGCTGCAAAAGGCTTTCCAGGGCCCCTTCCACTTCCTCAGGGCACAGGTCAGCCAGGCCAGTTACCTATAGCCAGGGCTCACAAAGACTCTTCCAGCATCAAAATTCTCTGGGTGTCTAAGACTGCAGCAGGAACTTGAAGATATGACAACCTCAATGTTCAGATAACCCCAAAGGTCACAGGGTACAGCCTTTCCCGACCCTGTTGTCCCTTCCCTTTCTTCCACCTTCCAGAGCTGATAATGCGGTATTGATGATGCCAGTGAGAACAAATGGTAATACTCCTCCTCGGGTAAAGGACAGTGTCTCAGTGCCCCATCCTCAGCTGTCCCGTGTGCCAGCCGCTCCCTCGGCAAGAGTCTCACTGGCCTCTCAGACTCATGGGGACTTTCCTCCTTTCCCTTAGTGCAGCAGAGGCCAATGCTTATAAACCAAGGAGAAGAGAAGCACAAAGGGAGATGATGGGCCAAGTGCAAAGGGGCAGTGCAACTTAATAGGAACCACAAGAGACTTGAACTAGAGTCCTGGCTCTGACTTTTCAAGTTATTTAAGTTTGCACAAGTCACTTCATTTCTCAAAGCTCAGCACTTTTCTCTGGAAAATGCAGTCTCCACTCTCTTTAACTCACAGAACTAATATATAAAATGTGCAAAAGGCCTATGTAAAGTATTAAGTACCAAGTGAAAATATGGAGAACTGCACAGTCTCAGCCTTCTCAACTACAGCCTCGGGGGCAGACCTCTGTTTGCCACGCACAGACGTGCACAGTGGTCCCTCTGTCCGGATCTCTACTGCACACCTCATTCTCCCTTTGTCTTTTCCCTGAATTCTCCCCATAGATATGGGAACAGAAAATGTGCTCTCTAGAACATTAAATATTAGAAGTGCTTAAAAGATGTCTTGGGTGTAGTCTCAGTACCTTAAAACAAAGTTAGCTGCTGAGGAAATGTACAAGGGGCATTGTAGATTTAAAAAGAGGCAGCCAGTCTGTTGTAGGCAGGAACCATCTTATCTTTCCACTACACACTCATGAAGACTCACAGTTCTGGGTTGGAATGTCCTGCAGCAACCTTGAGAGACAGGGAATCTGGTCTCCGATTTACAGATAACGGTGAGACTTGTTAGGAGAGAGATCATTGTAGTGGTAAGTGGTGAAGCCAGGACT
Organism: Dinomys branickii; assembly: GCA_004027595.1. Classification (NCBI taxonomy): domain Eukaryota; kingdom Metazoa; phylum Chordata; class Mammalia; order Rodentia; family Dinomyidae; genus Dinomys; species Dinomys branickii. The sequence continues at coordinate 85,980 of PVLD010007353.1, read as the reverse complement.
TGATTCGATGTCCATCACACTCAGAACCCATGTTCTTCCCTCTGCACCACAATGTATTTGTTACTCATGCTGTCTAGATATGAGAGCACTCGTCCTGTACCCACCCCAGAGCAGGACCCAGTGCTTTGATGAATCCTCACAATAATCTAGGTTCCCTGAACACTGATGAGAAATGGGGCTTTCGCTGGGGAGAATGGGACCACACGGGGAAGACACTTTGCGCTGTACATCACCTAGATAAACTTCCTAGAATTCCTGTTTAATATCTCAGCTCTTCTTCCTAGTGCTTTTCACTCAGATCCACTTCCAGGGTTTGTTCTCCTTTTTTTTTTTAATCCTTTTTCCCTTTGGCCCCTTAGTACTTCCTCCATTCATTCCCCCACTCCCAGCTCATATGCACCGGCCAAGCAGAGAAAACCTCTGCAGATATTTGAGCTGGTTCCCTTTGATGGCAATGCAGTGGGCACTTGCAGTTGTTCTAATATGTCCCCAGTGGCTTATAAGAGTGTCTTCCAAGGCTACAGAGGACTGTGGGATTGGTTATGTGGGGAGAATGGGGAGGGAGAGCTTGAAGAGAACACAAAAGCTACAGGAACAGCTCAGGAAAGAGAGGAGGGACATTAAAAGATAGAGTTACAGGCCTTGGTGGTTGTCTAGAGAGACAGAGGAAAGAGAAAATATAACTCCTAGTTAGGCTATAGTCGCAGGGCAGATAAAGGTGGAGAATTCTGGAGGAAACAGATGTGAGATGGGGTGGGAAGAGGAATAATTTAGGAAAGAGAATTTATTTTCTGAACGTAGGGCTGCCTTGCTGTCTACTTGGGACACTGCCCCTCCTGTCTGACACCAGAAGAGGCAGTCCCTGCTCTGCCCTTCAATCACATGCTGGTGCAGCCCAGCATCCGCAGCAGCCAACAACCAAGCTGCTCGAGAGCTCAGGACGCGGTGCCTGGCCCACACCACCACAAGTCTTCCTTGGCCCATTCACGTTGCTCGGAGCCTTCTGACACGCTCCCACCTTGGGGTCCCCACTTCCAATTTGTCCAGCTGGTACGCACTGCCTTTTGATCTTTTAGAAATTTCTCACATCTCTTGCTCACTGGTGGCATTCCTGTTTACCACACTAATTCTAGATATATTCTTAAATAAAATAGTAAAATGGAGGGCAAGGAAGGAAGACTTGTTTCGCAGCTGCTGTCTTGGTTACTGCTTCTACACTTCTAGCTTTTCTGTCTCATTCCCTTCCATGGCTTTGGATTCTATAAGGGCAATTAGCTTGCTCATTCTTTGTTCCTAAGCACTCACCGATTCTTCTTTTACATGCGTGGAGGAACTTAATGTGTAAGAAACTGTATGGTTACTTCTTTTGTAAATGAAAAAACAAAAGATAAGATACAACACAGAATTTTCCAACTCAAGATTTGTTCTTTCCCCTTATTTCAAGTTAACATTATTCCTGAATGCAGCTCTGTGTTTAGCATGACTTTAATCAAATGCCAGGAAACTGAATACATGAAAAGGCCTAAAGTGTTAAAGCTATTTTTCCTGCTCAGAGCACTGGACTTCGGGACTGGCGAGGATGAAGGGTGGTGATGATTCTCTGACCTAAAGCAAGTCCTTCATGGAGCTAACCGTGTAGTGGATGAGTTTCTGCCCGTCTGTGCATTGTCTTCACTGCACACCTGGCCTGTGTTTGTCATTATACCAGGACCACGAGGAAGAACAGGTGATATAACACACAGTGTTCCTACCCGTACAGTCTGGATGGATCTATCTGACATACAGGCGGCCTTTGGATAACATCCTTCCAAGGTGGAGAGTTAAAAATTGTATCATTTGACAAATCTTCTCCCAGCCTCACTTCACCTGGTGAATGGATGGTTCATATCATAAGGATCATTCAGGTCCCTTAAAAGGGAGGTTCTATGTAGGGAAAGCATTTTTGCATATGGCTCCAAAATTTCCAGTGCTTTAAAAGAATCCCAGCAACCCAATTCTTGGGAAGTGATTGCTCACACAGACTATTACACTGAGCACTTCCAGCATACATGGAAAGGTGAGGGACGTTGGGATGAATGCAGTTTCTTATGTTAGCAACTGATTTATCATCTTGGGGCCCACCTGACAGCTTGTTAGCAAGGTAAAATAGCATCATTTTCTAGGCCCATTCCTTATGTGTTTACCAGTAGGAGTGACTTCAGACGTCTGGGGGCAATCATCTTCCTTTCCTTTTTCAAATGTGGTTTCTGGAATAAGAGAGGATGAGTCAGGGGAGTTTCCTAAAATCTATGAGGCACTGTAGAGGTATTATTCTGTCCTCCTAGTTCAGCGTCGATTTTGCTTCTGCCTGTGGTAGAGGATGAACTGAATCTCAGCCAGTGGGCCCTGGCTCGCTTGATGCCAAGCTGCATTCTGACACGTCAGAATACAGTGGCCTAATGGATAAAGCTGTTGTAGATTATCTAATTAATACAGCAGACCGTATGTTTCATTAAAGAGCCTGAGCCTTCATCAGCACACATCACTTAGAGTTACTGCCATCAGCTCCTTCTTGTTCCTGGCTCTGGAGTGGCTAATGGACTACTGGAAGATTCAGAAGCATTTAAAAGCATGGTCAAATGCCACACTGAATTAATGTTTACAGCCTCTTGGCATGAGCTTTCTAAATCTAGAAGGATGCGGGCCCGCAACTAAGAATCTGTCTTGGTCCCATTGCTTTCTGCTCAACTCCCATTATTCCTTTGTACTATGTGCCCTCGCAGACTCTTGCATCCTGCTATCTAGTTGCAGAGAGGATTCTGATACGATGGAAGATGTCATTAAATGTGCCATGGGTGTCACTGAGAAAGCTCTTTTGATGGCTGTGGGGCCAGGAGACTTCCTGGATCACTTTATTATTTCCAGACACCCACACTGGTATCATTGGCACCTAGTTTCTTGTTTTCAAATCACACCATTCCTAGGAAGGTTGTTCTTTGAAACTGCACATGTTTGATCTTTCCTAAACCCCAGCACAGTCTGGGCCATTGCCTTTTAAGCTTGTGATGTTATCCCACGTTGTTGGGTCATTTGATAAGACTATACTGTCAGAGTTCTTAAGTTCTTCCTGAATGTTACACCTCATTTTACCCCCTTGAGGAAAAGGTGTCTGGATTAAAGAGACCCTCAGGGTTCAAATGTCAATAATATCCAGGTTTCTTTTAGGAGTAGTTGGCTGAGCTTTTAAAAAGTCAGTTTTTGGACTTTCCCCTATAAAAACAGAACTGTACTGAAAAGGTAAATCTATATGTAAGCAGTGCAATATCTTTGTTTTACTATGGCTGCCATTACAAATTGCCACAAATTTAATGGCTCAAAACCCCACAAGTTTATTACCTTTACAGTTCCTTGTGGCCAAAGTCTGATCTGGGCCTCACTGGACTAAAATGAAGTGTTGGCAGATTGTTCTTTCTTGGAGGCTCCAGGGGAGACTCTTGTTTCTTGTTTACTGTAGTTGTTGGCAGAATTCGTTTCTTTGCAGCTCTAGGGTGAGTTCTCCACTTTCTTGCTGGTTGTACCTAGGTGCCATTTTTTGCTTCTAGAGGCTGCTGCAGTCCTTGACTTGTCCCCCCAGCTCCTGTCTCTACTTGCAGAGCCAGTAATAGCAGCCTTTCTCATGCTGTATCTTCTAACTCATGTGACTAGATCACAAGGTTCATGTGACTAGATCATGTCTTTAGATAAACAAGATCATGATAACACAGGGTAATCTCTCTTTGTGGTCAGCTGAGTAGCAACCTTACTTCCACCTTAATTCTCTTAATTTACAGGTTCTGGATATGGACCTCTTTGGCAGGGGCAATGTTTTGCTTGTGCTAAGTAGTTTCTTCACAAAGCCATAATTCATTTAAATTCTAGAGGTTACAAGAGAGAAAAGGAAACTAACATCTATTGAGCACCTACTGTGTACCGAGTCTTATGCTTGACCTGCATGTGCATTATCTCATTCTACAATCATGAACTGTTTGCTGATTAATTACTTGTGGTTTAGAGAAATTAAACAATTTTCTTAAGGTCTAAAAGCTAGGAAAACAGAGAACCAGGACTTGAGACCCAGGAGGGTAAGACTTCAAAATCTACAGATTTCTCTTTCTATTACTTCATATATCATTTTTACTGAGATCTCAACCAAGAATCTCAGAATTAAAGGGTTGTTTGAGGATACCTGTTTTCTCTAAGTTACTATAGTCTGTTTTTGGTCTAAGCTTGAGGTGAAATATATTTTATCCACTTCCCCCTCCTTCAATCTCTGGTAAGCAGCAGAACCAATTTTACACTGTTGCTATCTGGGACAAGACAGGCACGCTTATAAAGCAAGGAAACTCAATATGTCAGGGCTGCTGGTTAAGCTGAGCTCTAAGTCACCTAAAAGTGGCCTAAGGAGGAGCTGGGCATCTTATCTGTGTTAGTCAGCTTTCTATTACTATAACAAAATATTTGAGTTAATCAATTTATAAAGAGAGAGAATAATGAATAAAGAGCATGGGTGATGAATGTCTTTAATCCCCAGAGCTCTGAAAAGCTGAGGCAGGAAGACTGGAAGTTCAAGCCCAGCCTGTGTAACTTAGCAGTTTAGTAAGAACTTGTCTCAAAATAAACAAATAAAAAAGGTGTTGGGGATATACCTCAAAACAGATGCTGTGTGTTCAATCCCCAATCCTACCCAGAAAAGAGGGTGGTGTTATTTTGGCATACAGTTTGGAGGTTTCAGTCTGATTGGTTGGCCTTGTTGCTATGGAGGCTATATCATAGCAGAAGCATACAATGGAGCAAAATGTCTCATTTCATGGGCAGGAGGTAGATGAGAAAAAGAGGCAGGAAGGGCTGAGGTCCCACACTACTCAGTGAGGACATGCCCCCAATGACTTACCTTCCTCTCACAAGACCCACCTCTTAAGATTCCACTACCTTCCAGGAGTGCCAAGCTGGTGACCTAGCCTTTAACATATAGGGGTTTGGGGGACATTCAAAACTCAAATTATAGCATTACCCCTGTTGTCTCCTACCCTGGGCATGACAGGCATAGGCCTAACAAATGAAAAGCTGGTATCAGTCCCCTCCTCTCTTCTGCTCATCTCCACTGCCTAGAACCTTGCAGGCAGGGTGTCCTTGAGCAGACATCTCCTCCCATCGCAGTTGACTGAACCTGGAGACCTGGAGAAGCTGTGCTATCTTGGACAGAGCTGGAAGAGCTCTGTAGAGGAAAACCTTCCAGGAACCATGGGTGAAAGGAAATAGGATAGGCCAGGATGCAGTGCCAGGATTGGTGTGGCTTTGGTAGGGCCATATCGGGAGGCCTCCAATTCTATAAAATACCCGAGTGATGTGTTAATTAATTTCTTGCTGATGCAGTTGGTTTGGATCTGGATAGACTGTTGCTGCTCTGACTCTTTGGAAACTCACACTTTCACACCAAAGATATTTGGTTTGTGCCTTAATTAGAAAAATCATGAGAAACATACAGTTTCCTCGCTAAGAGGCCTGCCACAGCACTAACTCAGGGAGGCTACTGCTGTTTCAGTCTCATGTATACATGCATGTGCAATCTCGCACACACTTAAATAATGTGATCTATGGGAGACCCTTTTCATTCTGCCAGTTATCAGGGACCCCTGCAGTGAGTCCCCAATCTGCTGCCCAGAATTAGGGGTGAAAGAAAAAGAGCAAGAGGTAAGAGTTGCATGGAAGTAGGGCTCTGGAACCATCAATATCCTCTGGGAACCAAGACGAAGAATCTCCAGCTATCCACTATTTTATTAGCCACTGCAGGGGAAGGGGTTCAGCGCTTTTCCTGGAACAGCGTACAAGTAGTAGTGGAATGGGCAAGTTTAAGATCCTAAAAGAAACAAAAGAATCATCTCCACACCTGGGTGGTACTTCTCCCTGTCCTATCCTCAGCAGACTTCATCCTGCCTGTGAGAGTCACAGCCTCACTGACCACCAAGATCTCAGCAGTGACCAAGAGGAAGCAGAATTTCCACTTTCCAAAACTGGCCCACAGGGCAGGACAAAGAAGGCCACAGACAGATTCTGTGTCAATTTATAATTTGGGGTCCCCAGCGGGGATCAGCTTGCATCTTGCTTCAGTTTTCTGGCTTTTTTCTTCCATGTTGGTACTGCTCTGTGGGCACCATGATTCTGTCTTTGTACGTGGATTAAACTGACTCTGACATATCAGGATTGCACGCTGTTAAGTTGCTTTCAGGTGCTGGCTGTTGGGGATTTATAGTGTCTGTCATCTTTTCTCACTGCTAGTTTCTGTATCCAGAGTCAGACGTGTTGTATGAAGAGGTTTTGGCTTCTTTCTGTTTGCATCTAGGAGCCCGGGGGAGCAGACACCTGGAGGCTCTTTCCGTTGCATGCTCAGTTCCTACGCACAAACCACCATATGTGAAGGTTTTGGGCTGCAGCTTTCTTTGTTTCATTTCAGGAAGTATTGATTAAGCCTATGCTTTGAGTGTTAAAACACAGAAATGTCAAACTACTTCCTCAATTAGAAAAGGCAAATGAATACAATAGTGTTATGACTATAAGAGGCGGGGGAGTAGAAGGTATTAAGAGAGCAGAGAGAAGGGCACGTCACCCGGTCTTGGCAGTGGCTGGGCAGGAAAGGTTTCTTTACAGCATCAACATACAGATGAAACCTCAAATCAGGCTAGGAGGGTAGAGGAGGCTCACGAAGAAATGAAGGAGGATTCTAGGTAGAGTGGAAGGCATGGACAAACAGCCGGATCTAGACAGACTTCAGCAATTGAGAGAAGAGATTACAGAGATTATCTATCTATCTATCTATCTATCTATCTAATTATTATATTATATAACTCTACATATAAATATATATAATCTCTAGAGATTATATATCTCAGCTGGCCCTAACCACCAGGTTGGAGATGAGGTTTTCTCCTCAGGGCTCCAGGCTAGGCTGTGGGAAACAATCATCCCCTTTCCTCTCTGTGCTACCTGCCACATAGTAATCACACCTGGGAGACAGTATTTACCTCGCCTGCTCCAACTGGGTTGTAAATTCTTGGCAGGCAACAGTCTTGTCAGACTCTTTTGCCACTCTCATTTTTTTTTTGCTTCCATCTATCTCTCATGCCTCTTCTTAAAATACTTTGTCTCCTCATGTCCTGCAGAGTAAAGTTCAAATTGCTTAGCTCTAGGCCGTTTCTTAGATTAAGCCACTCTGTACAATTTTCTGGAAGATTCTCATCCACTCCATGGCCTCCACCAGTAGGTTCAAAGAGAGTATCTCTGACCTCTTTACTTTCTCCAACTGTTCTTGGCATACCAACTGTCCCCAAGGGGTGACGTTAGAACATTCAACTGGTGTGATGGGGACAGTTCAAATAGAGAGACTTAGAGAGACATAATGTTAAAGGTGGTATCAGATTTGCAGGAGGAAAAAACTAGATAATAGTTTATAGATTAAACTGTGCTTTCACCTCAGAGAAATGTATAGCTACTGAACAATTGTAGAATAGTAACATGATCTAATTTGACTTTAAAGAAGACTTTGTTAGGTGAGTGGCAGCATCACAGGCGGAGAGACTCAATGCAGCAGTCTTAAGTGCTGAAGAGAACAATCTGACTTAAAGTTTAGTATAGAGAAAGTGAGTGAATTTGAGAGACGTGTAGGAATTCCAAAGGCTAGGGTTTGGTGAGTAAAGAAGTTTATGGGAAAGGAAATTGCAACCCAAATTCCTGGCTTAGGTACCTGGATGGGTGGTGGTCAAGCCACGTATTGCTGTGGAGACAAAGAAGGTAGTACAGGTGTAAGAAAGTGGGGTGTAGTACGGGCATGTTGAATGCGAGGGGCATATAGGACAGCTAAAGATTGAGTTTTCGTTGGCATCACAAGTGGGAAGGTTATTAAGATACTGAAATACTTTTGTGTTGTTGATAAGTTGCCTCTGCCCCCATGCCTTAGTGTTCCCTTCCATTAACTGACTGAGTCTGTAGGACCTCCCAGGATCTAGAAACTAAACAGTTAGTGTGTGGCATAGCAAGTTCTATTTGGACTGTCCCCATCACAACAGTTGAATGTTTTAACCTCACCCCTTGGGGACAGTTGGTATGCCAGGAACAGTTGGAGAAAGTAAAGAGCTCAGAAATACTCTGTTTTGAACCTACTAGTGGAGGCCTTGGAGTGGATGAAAATCTTCCAGAAAAGTGTGCAGAGTGGCTTAATCTAAGAAATGGCCTAGAGCTAAGCAATTTGAACTTTACTCTGCAGGACATGAGGAGACAAAGTATTTTAAGAAGAGGCATGAGAGATAGGTGGAAGCAAAAAAAACACGAGTGTGGCAAAGGAGTCTGACAAGACTGTTGCCTGCCAAGAATTTACAACCCAGCTGGAGCAGGCGAGGTAAATACTGTCTCCCAGGTGTGATGACTGCGTGGCAGGCAGCACAGAGAGGAAAGTGGCTGATTGTTTCCCATAGCCTAGCCTGGAGCCCTGAGGAGAAAACCTCATCTCCAACCTGGTGGTTAGGACCAGCTGAGGCCATAGTCAAACCATCTGCCTTCATGGAAGCCTCCATAGAAAAGACTGCTTCTTGGGTGAGAAGACAAGTATGTGACTTTTGAATTCCTTTTCAAAACCTAGACTCCTGAATAAGTAGGCAGGGTTTTGATAAAATGAAATGTTTTGGTGTGGCACTTTGCAGTTTAAAGGGCTTTTTGATGTGAATTACCTCATTTCATCCCCTTAGAAAATGTGTTAGAGGATACTGAAGAGGTAAGGAACTAAGACTCCAATAATTTAGAAGTTGATTATTGAATTATAGAGCCCATCTTCAAATCTGGGTCTTCAGACCAAGCTCTTTCACGCCTCTGGGGGGTTTACAAACCATGTTCCTTGGAGACTTTCGGAGAGGCCTTGGTGTTGCAGGTGCTAGAGAAGATGAGGTGGATAGTGTCCAGGAAGCATCCAGGAAAGAGGTTACAGCTCTCATCCTATCTCAGCCAGTGCTACCAAGAATCTGCTAGTTGTCTGGCAACCTTGTTTGGAAGTTTCTTCCCAAGGAAGCATTTCCCAATGTGGTTAACCTGTACTATCCTGCCTTTAGGGCTATGTTTAGGTGGGCCTGCTCCTAAACTGTCCTTCAAGGTTGGTGTGGATTCTCTTGGTTGACCACATACAAGATCTAGCAAGACACTTACATTTTTCCGATTCTGGCTTTTTGACTCCAGCCAGAAATATGTTTTCATCAGCATCATTCAAGGACTCCTAGCATAAAGGTTGCAAATGAAACTGTAAGTTTTTTGTCTTCCCCTAAGGTCTGGCCTCTGGATATATGCCTCGAGGTTCTGGTGTCTGTTTGCTTTCTGTCTACCTGCCCATCCCCCTGGATTCCTGATATTCTAGACACTGTGAGAATGAATATAAAAATTTACTTGCTTGGATTCCTTCCCAGATGTGCATTGCGACTGCCTTGTGATCACCAGGAAGGTAGTGTTAGTGTCTTCTAGCCTCGATGGACTTGTATTTGGGTACTCTGTGGCACTATATCCCACAAACCAGTGCATTTCAAGCATTTGGATAACAATGCCCTGTCTTCAGAAACTGTGTCTTTATAAGAACAATCCTCTTTTCATGAAATTATTTTTTTTAAAAGGCTATGGATCAACTTGATATGCAGTAATTATGAGTTATAGCATAAATAGAAAGGGCCAAGAGGCCAAGGAACTCCCTTTAATTTCTAATTACATAATAAAATTAAGAGTTAATGTTTTTTCGGTTTCCATTTCTGAGAACTGCCAAGATTTTAGTGGCAAATTCTGACTCACAATTTGTAAAGCACAATTTCGAGTCTTTTCCTTTTTTCTCAAGTATTTATTAAGTACCTAGAGCACAGGTGCAAAGTTCAGGTCTATATTTAGTAAAGGATGCATAAGGTTTAGAAAGAGTTCCTGCCTTCAGTGTACTGTTTGGTCTCAGAATGTATTTAAATAATATGAGGAGGATGACAGAGAAAGCACTGAGGATGGACTGAAGTAATTAGTCTATTTCAAGGTGAGAACATTGGTGCCGTAACAGGTAACCCTTTCGTATTCTATTCCAGAAGTGAGGGGGTTGATGAAAGAATCCTGCTCGGGGCAGAGGGGAGGAAGTTGGCTGGATGAAAGGAGCGCTGGCAGTGTTCAATGAAGTCCCAGCTGCTGGTGTGGTTGAGGGTGGAGAGTTCTGGACTCATAGGAATTGCAGAATGGGGATGGATGAAAATGTTTCAGTTGGATGTTTGAAAATCTGCTAATCAGCATTAGTTCTCAACCCCTTTGCCCCTGACAGATGGGAGCTCTGAGAAGCAAAATCCTAGCACAGCTCACCTGCCAGATGCCCCTTCCCACCCCGGAGGATGCAGGCTTTGTAACTGCAGGCTGGGTTCGAGCCCTTTCCCACTCCTCTTGGGTGGTTGCTCAGCTCCTTTTGCCTCAGTTGCTACATGATAGAAGGGGAAATAATGTCTCCCTTTCTGGGTTTTTGAGAGGATGCAAGGCAGTGCAGGGCAAGTACTTGACACAGTAGGCATTAGTTAAACCATGCCTTGTTACTTTTATTACAAATCCGAGGGCTTCACAAGGGGATAAAGGAGCCTTGGTTGTCATGCTGCACCACAGACAGCACATGTTTCACTCAGGAGTGGTCCACAAAGCCATGTTCTACACGCAAGTGAAGGTCTAGTGGTCTGGTTCTTCTCCAGAGCCTCCAAGAAATCTTGGTCGATTCTCTTAACTTTTTGAAACTTTGCTTGTACTTGAAACCCAAAACTAATGGCACAAATGTCCAGAGCCTATGGGAGGAGTAAGTATTAAGTAGTTGGATGTTCAGGGACAGCGTTATGCCTGTTCATGTATTGATACAAAAGAGGGAATGAAAAGTTACATCACTGAGCGGGAAGAGACCTTCCAATGCAAACTGAAGTAAAAGTGTTTAGCAGAGAGACAGCTGAGGTCTGCAAGGGGTTAAATGACACTCCAAAGGAGGGCATCTAGCCCCATCTTGACTCTTAACATAATGTTTCTCCTCCACATAGTTCCTCCAAAAATAGGGGACAGCTGAGCCTTTGGGAAAGTCTATGAACGAACACAGCTGAGTTACTTGGGGTTGGACCTCCTATATCACAGAGAAATATGTTTTCATCAGCATCATTCAAGGACTCCTAGCATAAAGGTAGCAAATGAAAGTATAAATGTTTTGTCTTCCCCTAATTCTTCTGTTGTAATTTGTCCACTCCTTCCTGCTGTCCCCTTCCCCACTTTGGTTCATTGTATATTTTTTAATGTATTTTTCTGCTCCAATCTGACGTTCACTCCCTTGGAATTTATTCCATGTATACAAGGCTTCATGTATTATGTGGGATATGAAAAAATATGACAGAACTTGACTCGAGGAATATTCTTTTTTTATTTTAAAAGTAAAAGAAAGAAAACATATTAACAAACAGACAGGCACTTACAAAGTAGCACAAGAATAGTACAATCAAAACTGAATTACAGACAAGGTGACAGGGAATTAACAATGGTGGTTGTATTACATATTGATAACTTTGAAGGGTATACTCAGGAAAATTAATATAGACATGCAAGATTGATCAAACAACTAATCATTAACTGCTCCTTACAGTAAAGCAACAGAAGTCAGTAGTACAACTATGTTAGCTATCCTGCATATACATACATACATGCATAATTATCCCTTTCTTCCTTTTCTCTTTCCCCTCATCCCAGTTTCTCTTTACTTTTAAGCAGTTTCCTTTCATTTCACAATGTTTATCATACCTCCTAATTTATAGTCACGCTTTCAGGTTCTTACACTAGTGATACAATACGTTGCTTACACATGCATATCTGATTTATTTCACTTCTGAGTATGGTCTATGGTTGTGACCATTTACCTATAAAAGCCTCAAGTTTTTCTTTCTCTATAGCTGAGTAATATTCCATTATATAAAAATGCCACAATCTTTTTTATTGAGTCCAACCTGAGGAATATTCTTATCTAGTATATAGAAAAGACATGTGAAGTTGAAAAAACATTCTAAGAGAAAACAAAACAAAACTGCAAAACACTATATGATTAGATGTCAAATCAGAAATGTATATCTGTGATTCCCAAATGCTATTTTATAAAGTTGTGCCTGTTGATGAAACATTTTCATTTGTTTTCTTGGAGATGAAAAAATAGGGCAAGTAAGCGATTATCTCATAGGGTGAAACTTCTTTCTTTTACAGGATTTTCTGAGATTTTATCCTCTCAGTGTTTTAGTACAAAATATTCTTTCTTTTATGAAATGTTTAGGTAGAAATAGTGGTGGTTATTTGTGAAAGCCCATATTTAGAAAAATAAAACATTCACTATGCTGTTCTGGTTACTTTGAAATTTTGCTCATCATTAAAATGCAAAACTAAGGGGACCACCTATGGGCTTTCATGTCTGGAATCAAAGGGAGGAGCAATTATTAAGCAGAGGAGAGTTCCAGGAAATCTCTAGGGACAGGAACAAATGTTGGAGGACAGAAAGATTGGAATAATTTTTTAATTAGAAAAATTAAACCAGGGATGTTTCGGTAGCTTCCTCTTAAGAAAATAATGTGAGAAAATTACTAGGAACAAGATTGGTGGATTGATGTAGGGTAGTAGGGGGAAATATTTGGAAGTCTTGTTGTTTACTTGCTCTGCCATAAAAATCACCTGGCTGTTACTATAATAAAATTTGATCTGTGACTTCCTTGCATTAAGTCATTGTCCGGAGTTATTTGCTACAGCCCCTGAATAGACTACCCCCCGCATTGTACTGTAAGTCCAGCTTTCTGCTTCATGTGCCTATTCTTCACCCTGGCTCACCCCTCAGAGCAGGTGTCCAGTGACTCATCTCCAGTTCCCACCTCTTGCTTCTTTCTTGACCATAATTGGAACTTTTTCCTGAGGTAGCCTGACATTGCTTATCTTCTTGATCTTGGAATCTGTACCCTGGACTAGTACCCACATTGAGGTGGCTTTAGCTCTCTGATGGGTAAGCAGTGGCAGGCAAAAGGCATTACAGAGAGGCCGTGTATGGAAGAAAGCTCAACAGGAGGTGTTGACTGGGTCAAAGGAGAGGCATGAGCTGTGGCCCAAATGTGGGGAGCTGAGTCTGAGGTGGTCACCACTGACTAATATGGAAAGAGAGCCTGTTCAGAGGAGGGACGAATTTGGTTGGAAGGATGGTGAGCCCAGGAATTGGAGAGGGAGAACTTGTGTGGAATGGTAAGAAAATAAATGCAGGCTGGTGGAGAAGGATATGATCCATTTTAGGTCACCAGGGACTCATGACCAATGGCTTCTGCAAACAGACCACATCACATTAACACAAGTGTACAAGGAAGAAACTGCAGAGTTCAGCCTCATCGAATGCTGGAAATTAGTTCATGTGCAGCTGGTTAGGTGAGCAGGAGCTGGAGAGGCCCTTGAGGTCAAGGCGAGACATTCTATTAGCCTGGAGATCACACATTTGGGTGTGGGGATTGCGCTCTTGCTTTTTGGACTAGTACTTGTGGCTCACTATGAGTGAACAGCATGGAAAGGAGAAACTTGACCTGTTTGCTTCTCTGTGATCTGAAATGCGCTTTGTACATATTCAAACTTCACCTCCCTTGCTGGATGTCTTCACTTCTTTCCCTGGATCCTCCTCTTCCTCTTCCTCAGGAGGAAGGAGTCCAAGCCTCCAGGAACAAAGTGGCAAGGGCACCATCTTTATTTAGGCCTCTCTCATGGGCTGCTGAGGACAAGAAATCTATCTGAGCTTATTTATGTGCCTGAAGTTGAGAGCTTGTGTTTTGCTTATTCACCTAGCTTCCCGCACTGCCAGGAAGATGCTAAGCAGTAGAAATTCATATTCACCCTCTCCCGTCTCTTCTCTCTCTCTCCCCTACCCCCCCATATGCTTTATCTCCAATGGGAGCTAATATTTACCTGCAGCTTTAGCTAAGGGACTGTGGAATGTGACAGCTGGAGGTGGAGAAGACTTTCTTTCTCCTTCCTCCTCCACCCATCTTTCCCTAGAGGGGTTGAAAAGAGAAGAATTGTAAATGTAATCTTCAAGACTGCCTGGTTCAGATTTAAGAGGTTTAGAGGAAGAATCAATGGGTCGTGTGCTAGTTTCTCTACTAAAAGACAAGTGTCTTAGTCCATTCAGACTGATATTATAAGATACCATAAACTTTTGGTGGCTTTGAAACAACAGTAGTTTATTCTTCAGAGTTCTGCAGGTTGGACGTCTAAGATCAAGGAAGATTCCAACAGATTCTGTGTCAGGGTTTTCTTTGCCCTGTGTCCTTACATGGCAGAAGGAGCAAGGAATCCCTTTGGAAACCTGTTTTATAAGGGAACTATTCCAATCTCATAAGGGCTCTTATGACCGCAAAGGCTCCACCTCCTAATAATACCAATTTAGGGGTTGGAATTTTAACATAGAAATTTGAGAACTGTGCATAAACATAGCAATAAGGAAGAAAAATGAGATTGGTGGGCAGGTGGGCTGGACAAGATGTAGAGATAGGGCCAGCCATTGGGTAGTCTGGGAAGGCGAGAGGCTGCCAGCTAAGACAGTTGTTCTTTACAAGTTGAATGACACTGTTATTGGGGACTAGATGACATGGATGACAGTCTGAGGTATTGCATGGCTGGTGTCGCTTGGTGCTGGGGAACCAAACAATTCTCTAAGGGAGGCCTGGCAGGTTAAATGTTGCTAGGTACAGTGTGCAAGGCTGGGGCCACTGCTGTTCCCAGCCACTGGGAATGTGCATAGACACAAGTCTCCTTAAAGCCCACTGCCGTTGGTTGGTTCAGCCTGAATACTCGTCTGCTTATCTAGCAGAAGTTGAGGATTTGTACAAAATTGAATGAATAGCTGAGGCCAAGAATAAGAGCAATGTCTCCACCTAACATGGTCTGTGAATGACAAAAAGAGGAATAACTAGTGTTGTTCTAAGACTTTGCTATATTCCCAGTGTGGGACAGGACCATCTCTCCCTGGGGACACTGCAGGAAGGGACATGTAAGGGCAGTGGGGAGGGATGAGAATGAGAATCTCAAAGTTAGGAGTGGGTGGGGATGTCAGCCCACGTGGATTCTGGACACGCTGTGGATCGTCCATCTGTGTCTGGGAGCTGCTTCCCATGGTAGGCAGAAGCCCCTCCCCCTTCAATCCTCCAGCTGCCTTTTTCTGCCTTTCCAGCAACTTCCCAGGAAATCTGTTCCATTTTTCAAATTGCTCTTCTCAGCTGTGTGTCATAATTTTCCCTTGTCCTAATTTGTCCACCCGTTACACGGTAGCCAGCTAGGGGTCTCCAACTGGCCTGGGGGTGGGGGTTGCTGCCAGGCCTTGTTGACTGGAGAAGAAACAGGTGCTCAGGATGGTGCTTCTAGAACTCCTGTTGCAACCCCATCCCAGGTCCCCTAACACTTCATCTCTGCAGTTCTCACCACTTCCTGTGGCCATCAAAAAGCAAACTCAGCAGAGGAGATGATGAGAATAACATTTTCCTTTTCTTCTGCTCATCTCAGAAAGAGCCTGACAATGCATGGACTGCCTCTTTTAGGGCACAGTTTTTTTTTTTTTAAATAAAAGTACAAAAACATATTAACAAACAGACACCAATTAGCATATAGGGCACAGTTTTGTAAGAACTCTTGTGGGATCATACTGTTTAGGGGGCATACCGCCAGGAGACACAATGAGTTGATTGTCCCATCTATAACTAGGAAAAGAAAAGAAAAGAAGAGGGAACCAGATTTGACTGTAAACGTCAGATCTAAGAAGCACGGAGACCTTGAGGGCTGTGGTAAGCCTTTGATATCTGAGAATTAACCACCTCCTGGCTGGGGATCTCCAAGTTCAAGAAATAGAGATTTCCATGTGGGATCTTGGCTTCACACTTGAGGTTCCTGTGTGTTCAGTGCCTGGCATTACTGCACATCGGCCTTTTCAGCTTTCACTTTGGTTTTGCATTTAAATACATTATTTACCCATTCACCACCCATTCATTCAACACATATTAAAAAATAATTATTTCTTACCCCAGAATTCCCCTATTGACACTGACCCATGAGATACTCAGGATCTCTTGGGTGTGAGTTAGAGAGATTAATTCTCTGAATAATGAATTTGTGATCAATGGGAGATTTGGCAGATGAGTTCTTTTCTGTCCTCTGATGGACTGCCCTGAGATGCAGCTATCTTTTTTTATTATTATTATTTTAAAAGTAAAAGAACGAAGACATATTAACAAACAGACACAAAGTAGCATAAGAATAATACAATCAAAACTGATCTACAGACAAGGTGACAGGATATCAACAATGGTAGTTGCTTTACAAATTGATAACCTCGAAGTGTATCTTCAGGAACAAAGATACAGACATGCAAAATTGATCAAACAATTAATCAGCAACTATTGCTTACTATAAAGTGACCTAGTTCAGTAGTACAACTATGTAAGATGTGATGTACATACATACTTACTTTCTTACATATTTTTTTCCTGTCTTCCCTTTCCCTTTCTTTCCCTTCCTTTAAAGTGTGCTGGAAAAAGCACTACATCAACAACAGAAAAAAAAAAAAAGAAACCGAAAAGCATTAACAAAGAGACACAAAGTAGTACAATAACAGTATGATCAGAATTGAATTATAGACAAAGCCACAGAAAACCAACAATAGTTGCTGCATTGCATATTGATATCTTCAAAGTGTATGCTCAGGATAACACATACAGGCATACAAGATTGATTGAATAACCAGCCATCAACTATTTCCTAGCATTAAGTGACATAATACAATAATAGAACAATGTTAGCCCTCCTGCACATATGTATCTACATATACACATACATACATTTTGATGCAGTTGTCTTTTGCCAGGGCCAGCTGGTAACATACTCTCATCTTGGTTTGTTCTTCTTCCCTACCTTACTTCACTTTTCTCTCTCTACCATTTCCATGTGATGGTATTCCTTCAAAAGACATCCAAACCTTTGCCTCAGTCTCCCAAGCTGAGATGAGGTGGGCACTAGCTAATTTAAGGCCTTGTAGGACATCAATTTACATCTCATTCTGAGAATTAACAAAGGTCATTAGGGGTACTGAAGAAGAGAATGACATGATCTGATGCAAGTTTTAAAAAGATGACTTCGCTTGTAGTGGGAGAGTGGACTGAAGGGAGGCAGGATAAGCAGCGAGAAGTCTTTTCCGTAATTAAGGCGGAGAGAGATGATGGCCTTAGAAAGAAGGAGTTGTGGAGGTCATGAGCATGTGTGTCTGTGGTAAGACATCTGTCAGACAAGACTTCACTGAGTTGGGCTTGGGCAGAGGGCCAGGCTGTTCTCAATCTGGCTCACCTCTTCAGAGGAAGCAGTCTTTAGGTTTGGAATTCAATATGTGGTTTAGCATCCACTTAAAACCCTAGGGGAAAAGGCCTGGGTTCCTTCTCTGAGTAGCCCTCTGCTTTCATCTGTTTAATTCATTTATAATTAAAGCAGTGTCTCATTTGAAGACAGTGACCCATGCCTAACATGTAAGGAAATACTGTGGCCATTAATGAAAAGTAATTTAGCTTAAGAAGACAAAAGTGGGACGTGGTTGCCAATAGCCCTGGGTTTCAGTTCTTAAGTATACAGTATGATAGAAAATGGCAAATTTTTAAATTTATTACACTAAAAACCACTGTAATTAATTCCTTTCAACATACCCACCCCTTTGCTTTGAATACGCTTGCACCATTGTTCTTGCCACTTTCTGAAGCAGCTCTGGAAGTCCTCTTTCATGAGTGTCTTTTATTGTGTAGTTTCCCTGTCCTGATTGATTCAGAATATTTTACCTTTCATGGCTATTTTGGATTTGGAGAACAGCCAGTACAGGGTGCCAGATTTATTGAATAAGGTGAACGAGGACACAATGTAATGTTTTTATTTTATGGAAATTACCATACCAGGGGCAACATGTGAAACAGTGTTGCCATAACGGAGGGTGAAATTGTTTACCTAGTTCTGAGGGTGTTTCCTATGCACATTTTTCTCAAATACTCTAATAAGCCCATATAACATTCAGAGTTCACTGGAGTGTTGCTGGGTACAAAGTCAGGTTGCACAACTCCACAAAGGTCAAAAAAATACAATCACTATCATCTTGCTGCTGGGTCTTGATTGACATGATTTTTTTTGTCCCCACTTCAGAACTGGATGATTCCCATTGAGAATTCCCACTGATGTTTTCAGAGGCATAACCAAAGACCCAAGCTTCATATCCCAAGGTGACATTTCTTAAAAGGTGGCAAGATCTCAAAGCTCCAATGAAACTGACAAAATTTCATGTTAATGCATTGTTCAGGATTCATGATTTATGGCGCACTTTAAAACATGCCTTCTCTCAATCATGGCTCCCAAATGACTGACTGCACCAAACAAGTTGAAACTTGTCTCATACCATTAATTACTAAGGTTCAACTTGCTGCATCTCATGTTGAAGATCCCTGGTTTTCCACCAGATGGCACTCAGCAGCAGCAGTCACCATATTTTCTGATCATATCACACACATGGCCTTGGTGTAAGTTTCTCATCTGTGGTACAGGGTCTAATAACATGAGCTCACTGGAGTTGTTGTGAGACTTAAATGACTTCTGTGCGGAAATGATCTGTGTGCTCATGCATGCTCTCCTTCCCCCTTACTTCACCTAAAATAAATAAAAATCCAAATGGAAAATGAAATTCAATGGGAGTTGACTGAGATGTTTCTAACCTTGATCCTCATCTGGCTCATTTCCTTGCAGGATTAAGCCTGAGAGTTCTAGAGTTTGTATGATGGGGAGTAATAAATCATCACAGAACATTCCTCTGGAGTTATTCAGGAGGCTTTCTTTTGAGGGGCACACAACAGCATTCATCTATGAATTTCTATGATAGTGGCCCTGTGACATAGTTTGAGCCAGTGTTCAGTCCGTTTTACAGATGGAACACTCTAATACTTCAGATGGTTATGTCCCCCGTGTGACTCTAGATCATTTCTCCACTGACGTTATCTTCTTCACTTACTCAACTGAAAGTAATACTAACTTTTGCAGAATAAAGCAAATCTCAAAAGGTGCCTGATGTGAACTGTTTATATGAACCTTATAGCTACATCAGATTTAATAACGTGTTTTTTAAACTACAGAAGTACTTTATGTTTGTTATAGAAATGTAGAAAATTACACAGAAGAAAATTGAAATTATTCATAATCCTACCATATACAATTATCAAGTAGATTCTTTCTGTAGCCCTTCCCACCTAAATATACACGTGTAACCCACATACGTGTACCCAAGCACTGCTTATTATAGTGTGCCTATCACTTTTGTAACCTGCATCACCAATCACTAATATATTATAAATAGTGTCTCATATGGTTAAATACCATTTTATCATATTATTTTAAGTAATTGCAAAAATTCCATTATATGATTCTATTATAATATGTAAGCTGGTTATATTTTTAATATTTAAATTAATAGTCCAGCAACTAACTTTATAAATGCATCTTTGTGTGCAAGTCTCATGAGAACAAATCTCATAAAGTAATCTCATAAGGACAAATTTATAGAATTAGAATTTTTAAAGCATAGGCCACACATGCATTTATGACCCGAGAAGCATTGCTCAGTCTCTCTCAGGTGAGTTTATACTAATTATACCTGTGCCAAGGGTGGATGAAGTGTCTACATTTTTGACAACTCTGGGTCTTTTAATTAGTAAGACTATTTCCTGAGCTTCTCCTAAACACTTATCTTAATTATGTTATACTTTCAAATATTTAATATAGGGAACAGTTCAGAGACACTCGTATACCTGCTACTAAGATGAAATGGATAATAATATTTGCCATGCTTGCTTCATCTCTTTGTTTTTTTAGAGAAGTAAACTGGTACAGATGCACGTTCCATCTCCATTCCTAATTCCTTGCTTCGGATTCACCACTTCTCTGAAGTTGTTATTTCAATACCGTGTACAATTTTGTAACTTTACTGCATCCATATGTATTAATAATATATGCATATGAGTATTTGTGAATTTTAAAATTTCATGTAAATTTCCTCATGGGTGCATGGAATGTGTCTTTTTTGCTGCAAAGTGAACATTTATTTTAAAAATTAGTACAGTATTACTACACACACACATTTCATTGTTTCACTGTCTGCATAGAACTCTATTATATGAATAAATTGCAAGTTCTTAATTCACTTCCCTTCGGAGCAGAGGTTAGATTGCAGTATTTTTTATTGTTATTACAAGTAAATGTGAGAATGATCAAATGTCCACCTCTCCTTGAGCACACATGTGAGATTTTCTCTAGGACAGACACTTCACAGTGGAGTTGGTGGGTTTGGGAATGCACCTTTCCAACTTTGCTACCACACTGCTTCCCAGAGCAACTGCCACTGCCACTTCCGCCCTATGCAGCGCTCCCATTCTTGTGTATCTTCAGGACTTGAGATTATTAGAATTAACAAAGTTTGCCAATCTGAATGGTATGAAATTGAACTCAATGATGACATCATAATTTTCTCTGATTATGGATGAAATTAGGCATCTAATTTACTTTTTTGCCACTTGTATCCATTTTATGTGAATTATAGATTCATATTCATCACTTGTATTTCTGTTGGATGGTTTATGTTTTAGTTATGATTTGTGAGAATTCTTGTGTCTAGTCTAGCTATGATTTGTGGGCTGTAAATGTCTCCTACAGCACATGACTTGTCTTTTTAACTTTGTTTATGGTACTTTCTGGTTACACAGTTGTTAATTTTAGTGTAGTAAAGCTTATCTGCTTTTGCTTTATGGCTTTTGTTAAACTTGTCGCATTTCAACATTCCTTTCACATACTGAGATTAAAAAAAGAAATGATTTGCATTTTTAACTAAAAGTTTTTACAGTTTTGCTTATCACATTTGTCTTTTTCATCTTATCTAGGTTTTACTTTTGTGAATAGTATGAGGTAGGTTCTTTTCCCCTCATGGTTGGTCCTTTGACCCAACACTAGTGGTGACACAGTGCTCTTCTGCTGCCTGTGAACATCTTATTTTGTTCCACTGGTCTATTTGTATGTTCTTTTCACCCATGCCTTACTAATTTAGTTCTCATAACTTTGTACTTTTGATATGTTAGGGTAAATTCTCTCTGTATCCCTGATAAAAGATCTTGGCTATTAAGCTCTAATGTATTTGTATAACTTTTAGGATTTCATATTTCACATATTATTAAGAAAGATAGGAATTTGAATGAAATTAAATGGATTTATAGACTAACTGGGGGGAAGATTGCTATCTCTAAGCTATTTAGTTTTTCATTCCCAGAATATGACATAGTTCTTCCTTAAAGTCTTTCAAGAGAGTTTAAAAACCTTTGTATCACACAATTTTATGAGATTTTGTTCTCAGTGGTATATGATTTTATTGCTATGATTTGTTGCATGGTATCTTTTTATAAGTGTCATTTTTATTTTTTGTGGTAGGTATATCAGAATTTGTATTTTGTATGCTGATTTTATATCCAACATCACTGAGGAACTTTCTTATTACTTTGAATGGCTCTTTTTGTAATCTCTCTTTTATTTTGTATGTACAAAGCATTAACTATGAGTAATGGCAACTTTATTTATTTCTTAGCATGCATGCCTTTTCTTTCTTTTTCTTCTTTTACTGTGCATATGGGTACTTTAAGTCCAATATTGAAGAGAGATAGTTTTAATGGAAATCCCAGTTTGATACCTCATTTCAAAAATATGTCTTGACTTCCAAGTCTGTGTCTGAACAAAATTTTACTTCTAACCATTGTGGCATTATTGTCCAGTAATATTCCTGCCTGCCATATTCCCTCCTGCCATTCTTTACATTTTCTTCTCCAGGAATACCTCATCATATTACTTCACCTGAACTTAGTGGTAAACTTTTCTTTCTTTTTCTGAAAAACTCATTATTGCAGCCTCAGTTTTGAGTCACAGTGTACTTGAGTGATTTCAGCACTTGAAGATAGTGCCACACTACTTTCTTGCCTCTGTTATTACAACTGATTATCTATTTGCTATTTCTTATAGATGATCTATCTTTTCTCTCAGGATGCTTTTAAGATTTTTCTTCCTTCTTTTGTATCTTTTGATATTTTTCTAGAGTGTGAATAGGTTGAATACATTGAAATTCTTGACTTTGAAGTTTGTATTTTTCATTAATTCTGGAAAATTTATCCTGTCACTCTTCAAATACTGTCTGTCTCCATTCTTTCCATTACTTCTTTTCTAGAACTCCCATTAGCTATATTTTAGATCTTTTCATTTTGTTTTCCATGTCTCTGAATTTTAGTCGCATAGTCCTCTCTTTCACTGTGGGGTATATACTGGGCATTTCCTCATCTGTGCCTTCCTACTTACTGGACAATCTTCCTAACCATGTCTAATCTTAATGTTAACTCATCTACTGGTGATAGTTTCAATGATTATATGTTCATTAGAAGAAATTCTATTTGCCACTTTCTCAAATCTGTAATTTTTCACTGTATCCGATTATCTTCTTTCTTTACACATTTTCTGTTACTCTGGGGTTCTGCCCTCATTTGATTGTGAGCTTTTCTTTATGATAGACTATTTCCTTGTGTGATTTTAGCATTTTAATTGTAAACTCATGTCTAGTGGTGCCTGTTTTTCCTGTGGCAAAAGAGGATATGTTGGGTTTTGAGAACAGCCTCATAGAATAAGTTTTGTTTGGTTTTCTTACTTGATCTGGGTGTGTTTTTTGTTTGTTCATTCTTTGTTCTAAGGGTTTATGAACACTCCTGAATATATAATGTAAATTCAGCCCATAAATTGAGGCAACATGTAGTTTTGGATTTTGGCTTTTCAGGTTGTTTTTTTTTCAACTTGGAAGCAGGAGTTTCCTTACCACCTCATTTTTCTTTACATTTCATATTTATGCAGTTTTATTATTTAAATGAAGGTATAGTTCTTCAAGTGACCAGCTTAGTGCACAGGCTCAGTTTCAACTTCTCACACGCATTCCCTTCTATCTACTGTTTGCTCCTGAGTGGGTACTACGATTTACCCATTAAATCTGTTTGGTTACTACCCATGAGACATGGCCAGTGAGACAGATGCAGTTTCAATGCACATGATTATGCTGGTTTTTCCTTTCTACCTAGGACTTTCCCTTTACATCTTGCAAGCTTAATTTAAAATATATTGAAAATATATTTCTGTACTTTATATAATTTTTCTAGAAATTTGAAATATATTGAAATATATTTCTGTACTTTATATAATTTTTCTAGAAATTCGCAGAAAGAGGTTTTTCCTATTCCACTGTGTTGCTAGTACTGGATCCTTAAATGATCATTACAAAAAGAACAAAATGGAACCATAAGTACACACACACACACACATACACGCGCGCACGCACACACACACACACACACACACACACACACACACACACACACACACAGGCCTCTAAGACTATAAACTGATTCCTAGCAGAGAGGGTTGTAAGAGTCCTGGGCAGAGCATTAGAGAAGGGAATGGAAGAGAAGTAGCAGTGCACTAGTAGGTGGGCACCCTTTGCCCTTCAGATGGTGCATAAATACTCAGGTAATGGAACTCATGTAAGAACAGTTATTACTAGTAACATCTTATAAGAGCTCTCCAAAGAATCTTGCCTGAAGTGATTGAGTCTTTTAAAGAAACATTTGATCAGAGCCAGGAAGCAGGGAAAAGTTTCTCAAGTTTTATTACAGACATATTCTAGAAGCAAAGTGGGAGCCACCAAGAGTGCTGATGAAAGGAGAGGCTGAAGGGTTTTAGCTTTAAAAATATGAAGGAAAGTAAACATTAGGACAGGCAGGGTTGAAGGTTTAGTGAGCAGAGTTGAAGACGTAAGTGTAGAATTTTTCACTGCAGACAAAGCCAATGTGAGAAGGAAATCTATTCTTGGGACTGCACTTCTAAGTTTTCAGAGTGTCAGGAGAAATCTGCCAGTCTGAGATTCTGTCATTCAGCCAAAAACTAAAGATGTTGAGTTGTGGTCATTCCTTTCTTTTCAGCCTGGCTTCTCCCTTCAGTCTCTGTTGAGAATATGTCCCTTTTATCCAGAAGGGTGGACTCTTGGAATATGAGGCCATCAGACAATGCTCAGACTATACAAGACTCACAGGACTGTAGAGGAAATGAGAGATGGGGCATGGTGTAGAAGGTGCTTTCCACTGCAGCACTGTGTATGATGCCAGCCGGTGATCTGGAGAAATTCATTAATTATTCTGCACTGGTGGGTTCAGCTAGTGTTGCTTTTGCCCCCGGGGGCATTTGGCCGTATTTGGAACCATTTCCATTCATCACAACTGCCGTCTAGTAGTTAGAGGCCAGTATGCAGCTAAATATCCTGCAGTGCCCAGGACAGGCAACGTGACAAAGAGTTAATTGACTCAAAAATTTGATCATGAGGAAGTGGAGATATCTTGTTCTAAATGTCTTTTCTCATCTGTAAAATGGAGGCATTGGAAGAGGAGATTGGTATGTATGGCTATGTTAAGTAGGCTCCATATTCAAATTACTTATCTAACAGAGAGCACATGAACCCACATTGTATTTATGGAAATATAATTACAGCAAAGTGAGTTGACAAAATCTCCACCTTTTCCACCAAAGCACAAAAGCTTTGTCTCAAGGCGCTGTGAGCTTTGCAGGTTGGGTGACCACTGACTCTCCCTTCACACACTGCGCCATTCCTCCTGGTTTGAATGTTTGCAAGTTGCGCTTGTACCTGGGAGGTGAGTGCTGATCTTCCTTTGAGCTGAGCTGATTGTCTCCATGTCAGGCCTATCATTTTCAGCTTCTCCCATAGCACCTTCCCAGGACGGTGGAGAAACTACATCATCCAAGTCCTGGACATCCACATCCTGGCTGCATACATTTAACTTTGTTTTTTGCAGTTGCCATTCATTTATGCATGCACTTGCCTATGCATTTGATATACATGTAAGCAGACACAATACATGAGGTAGTGTATTAATTACTGCAGAAAATGCAAGGATGAATAAGTCAAGCTCTTAAAGTATATGGGAGAGAAGAGATGTGTAAACCAAAGTCTCTGAGGCAGGGTGATGTAGGGTGCCAGAAGTACTCAGGATTAAGACCTCGATTTTACCATATGGTCACAAAATGCTCCATAGAGGAAGTATCTGAATGAGATTTTAAATATGTTTGTTTGTTTGTTTTTTGCAGTACTGGGGATTGAACTCAGGACCCTGCACTTGCTAGGCAAGCGCTTATTCCACTGAGCTATATCCCCAGCCCTGAGATTTTAAATATGAACAATTGTTTTTACTAACAGCTATGGGAGTTGGGGGAACAAAGGGGGAGAAAGAAATGATATACAGAAGGAAAGTTTTAAAGTATATTTGGAAAATGGTGAACAGTCCTGCTTCATTGAAGCAGTAATGGGAGATATTGCTGAGAATATAATGGGGCTGGAATAAGGAATTGGATTAGACACCATTTAAGTTTTCTTTCAACCCTGAAATTGTAATGATCCCATAATTATATTGGATAGTCATTAGAAAATTCAACAAAAAATAAATTTGTTTAACGATCATTTTGCAGGCACTGTTCTAGGCCAGGGAACACAATGTTGAACCAGTTCTTGAATTTTATTGCACTGAGAGTGAAGATAGGGCCAGAGTTGGTCAAAGCAGTGAATTAAATTGCTGTGGCAGAACCTGGGAATGGAAAATGGGCTAGGGTGCTTGTCTTGTTTCCTGAGCTGAAGGTATAAATTTCTGACTTGAGGATGGTGGTACAAATGGACATGAAAGAAAGGTTGTGGACATGCAATAGAGAAAAAAAAGTGACAGGACTGGGGCATGGCTGGTGTGGGAAGTGGGGCAAAAGATGCACCCAAAGCTTTGTGGTTGAGTTAGGGCAAGATTGTGATGCTATAAATAGAATTAGTCTTGGGAAGGCACTGGTTGAGAATGAACAATGAATTTGTTTTTAAACTGGTTGATTCATGACGCTGTCAGTCTGTACAGTTGGAGGAGCCTATTTGAGCAATTATAAATGGTGCAGGACTACAAAAAGAACAGGGCCAAAGATAAAGCTTTGGGAGTCTTCCAGATACTCGCTTAGTTGAAGCCATCAGGATGGATGAGATCACTCTGTGTGTGTGTGTGTGTGTGTGTGTGTTTGTGTGTGTGTGTGTGTGTGTATAGTGAAGAAGGGAAGGAATAGGATCCGAGGGAGATGTACATTTAAGAGGTGGAAGGGGAGGTAAAGAAAATGAAGGGGACAGTTAGGGAAGTGGGAGGAGAGAGTAGTTTGAAAATGCTATGAGGCAAGCAGGAAGTTGAGGGAAGCTAGTTCTGGATGTATGAAAATGTGAGGCAGAAGTTGCATGGTACCGGATCTGGTGAATAAAGTGCATGAGAATATATATAAATACATAAATATTAATATATATATTTAATATATATTTTAATAAATATTATACATATATACTTTTTTTACAAGCCTGCCTTTCTGTTGAGGAGAGAAAGCTCCCCAGTGAGACACCCTCTGCTAGAAGCTTTGCTTGGCAGGATTGCTGAGTGAGAAGCTACTGACTTATTTTATAGCAGTGTCCTGAGGCACTGTGGCAACAGAAGAACTACAGAAGCTATAACCTTTGCCCTGAGCAGTATGAAGTGTGATTGAAAAATACAGCGAAGGTATATATTTTTAAAAGTTATTACACTCAAAGAATATTGGCATTAATCCCCCCTCGAAATACTCACTTCCCTCACTTCTTCCTGCTTTCTGAAGCCGTCCTGGAAGACCTCCTTTGTGAGTACCCTTAGTTGCATTGTTGTAGCTGCCCTGATGGCCTGAATTGATTCAAAACATTTACCTTTCACGGTCATTTTGACTTTGGGGAAGAGGCAGAAGTTGCACGGTGCTGGATCTGGTGAATAAAGTGCATGAGAATATGTGTGTAATTGGCGTCACAAGCCGCCTTCCTGCAGGATGGCCTTGAGAGCAGCATTCACTGTGGTTTTGGTCACACTTCACAAACAGTTCATGAGAAAGGATTTTTAGAACTACTTCAGAAAGTGGCAGGAATGATGGGTTAAGTATGTTCACAGCGAGGGGGAGGATTTTGAAGTGGTTAATGACAATGTGTTTTAAAAAATATTTTAAACATAAGCACACTGCAGCTTTTGATAAGTCCTTGTGTACCACCACATGGAAGACCCTGAGGACAGCCTGCAACTGATGGTGTCTGTGCCGCTCTGCTCTCCTCACCTGGCTGGTTGTATGGCTCCACAGGGATCTGTAGCTCATGTACAACATATGGTTTCCAAGTGAAGGAACTTTTATCTCTTCTCTTTTGGTACGTCTTAGAGGAGGCTCTGTGTCTGCTGCTTGGGCCTCACTGACTCTTGAGTGATCCCAAGTTCTTCTCTGAGCTCTTGAAACCATTCTCCTCCAGCTTTAGGATTCAGGCCATGTTTGCTTGTTCAGTTGGTCTATTTTAGTGAGGTTGTCTTGGTCCATTTCTGCTGCTATAAGAAAATACTTTGGAGTAGATAAGTAATAAACAGCGTAAATTGATTTCTCATAGAAATGGAGGCTGGGGAGTTCAAAATCAAGGTACTGGCAGGTTCAGTGTCTGGTAAGGACCCACTCTGTGCTTTCAAGGTGACCTTTTGAATGCTCCTTCCCCTGAAGGAGATGAATACTCTGTCTCCACATGACAGAAAGTGAATGGTAAAAAGGGCAGAGCCCATTTCCTGCAGCCTTTTTATAAGACATTAATCCTAGCCATCGGATTAGCCAAGAGATTACGATATTGTGGCCTAATCATATACCAATGGCTTCACTTCTTGATACTATTGCTTTGGCGATTAAGTTTCAACATGAATTTTAGAGAGGACACAGACACTCGAGCCATAGCAAAGGTACGGTGGTAAGATGTGGCCTGTGGTATCAGACATGTCCAGGATCCTGGTATAGTGCTGTATGATATTAGTTTACATACTTACTTTCTTTGAACTTTAGTTGTGTCATCTGAGAAGAGGTTGATGCTAACCATAGTTGCCTAAGAGGAGATAAAACAAGCATATTTCATCTTCTACAAATGTTAGTTATTATTGCTGCTTTGAAGATTTTTCTTTGACTCTTTTACTTAATTCTTTTCTTGTTGAATTGTTTCCAGAATTCCCTTCCTCCTTTCTCCAATGTTTTTCAGGTAAGAAAAAAAGTATTATTTTAAGGAAATTATAACTGAACACTTTTTAGCTACTCCTGCCTGGTGCCCTGGGAAAATGAAGGACCTTAAATGCTTTAACTGTGCTGCTATCATTCCGTTTTGGGAGCAAGGAGTTGTCTTTTGACATCACCTATAATGTCTGGTGTCTGTCCCTGTAGATGCAATAATACCATTGACAGGGGTGTGAATTTACAAAATGCTTTCATATAGATTGTATCACAATCTTCCCATCATTCTGTGAGTTTTAGGGGCTGGGGTATAGCTCAGTGGCATAAGCGCTTGCCTGGCAAGCGCAAGGTCCTGAGTTCGATCCCTGGTACCAGAAAAAAAAAAAATTCTGTGAGTTTGGTCTTTTACCCCCATTGAGCTTGTGACTGTCTTCAGCTTTTAGATATGTGTGTGTGTGTGTGTGTGTGTGTGTGTGTGTGTGTGTGTGTTTGAAGGATTGCTTCTTTTCTTTTAACATAAAAAGCTAAAGTTTCAAAGCAGGTGGGGTGTGGGTTAAACACTGTTCTAAATGGCAGGCCTGCTGTTCATGGGGAGGGAGAGTGGCCTGAAAGTTTAAAAATAACCTGAACATTATAGACTCCTGTGAATTCTACAGCCCAGAGCACTGTGAGTCTGTGGGTGTTTTACCTGCTGGAGTGCAGGCAGGAAAACAACAAGTTGAGAGGGAGGAGGATTTAAATTTGCTGAATCCTTTTGTGGCACATGTTGGCAGAAGAAGTATTCATGAAAAAAAACAAAATTGAAGCCATACCTAATGATCAGGATCTGTGTTCCTCAGTGGTAACACTGGTTCTACCCTTGCCGTTGTTGAATATGGAGCACTGGATAATGTTTCAGTCTATCATGCAGCAGATACTTATTTTCTGTTACTGAGCAGTGATCTCTTTTCCCTGTGTGCCTTTGCTCCCTATTAACCCTTACAGAATTTTGTTGGTAGCTTTTCTAGAGGTATAACAGGTTGATTTATCAGGGAGTGAAGGAGTTAGGGCATTTAGGATAGATTTGGCCATTCATTGAAAATTCAGTAAATGGTACTTAAAATCATGCTTATCAGGAGTAATTTATGGGCAATAAATTTTAGAATTTGGATCTTCCAGTGTTTCAAAAAGTTGCAACTGATTTTGAACTAGGGCTCAGGTTTCCTTGACATGTCCCTTGTTGCTCTGGGATGTTGTAACTGAAGACTTCAGCAGCAAGTCCGCTAGGAACACCAGTGTGCACTGAAATAGTATCTTTGACACAATCTCTTGTCATGTTTATTCATTTATTCTATTAGCTGTGATCCCTCACCCTGATTCAGAGAGTAGATATTTATGTTGCCAGTTTTGTATAGTGGCTGTAATCCTACCCGAGACTAAGGTACATAACATGTGCACCCCAATGATTTGTGTACTCTTAGGTCTGTTACCATTACCTAGAGACTTTAGACACATTCAAGCCCCTTGGAATTATAAGACTGTCATGAAATAAAATTGCTATTTTGAATTTCTACTGATGATATCAGTAAGAAGCTTTATGGGTGTAAGAAGTAGATTTTCTTTTTTAAAAAGTTTTATTTTAAAGATAAAAGAATGAAAACATATTAACAAATGCAGACATAAATAAAACCACACAAAAACGATACAGAATTTCAGACAAGATGATAGGAAATTAACAGTGGTTGTTGTATTACATATTATTATCTTCAAATTGGTTACTCAAATAAATATAGGCATGGAAGATTGATCAAACAATTAAACATTAACTGTTCCTTTCAATAAAGCAATAGAAATTAGTTGTATAATTATCTTAGCTATCTTGTTTGTGTGTGTATACACACACACACACACACACACACACACACATATTTTTCCCTTCTTTCTTTCTTTTCTCTTTTCCCTCATCCCACTTGTTCTTTCCTTCTGAGCAGTTTCTTTCCCTTTATAATATCTATTGTACCTTTTAGATTGTATTTACTCTTTTAGGTACTTACACTAGTGAGATAATATGATGTTTACACATGTGGGTCTGATTTATTTCACTTATGAATATAGTCTCTAGTTGCGTCCATTTACCTATAAAAGCCTTGAGTTTATCTTTCCTTATAGCTGAGTAATATTACATTACATAAAAATACCACATCTTCAAATTGCGTTGCCATAAACATGGGTACACATACGTCACTGTGGTGTGATGATTTTAGTCCTTCTGGAAAAATACCCAAAAGGGAAATAGTTGGCTTGAATGGGACCGCTAATACTAGTTTACTGAGGAATCTTCAGACTGATGTCCACAGTGGTTGCACCAGTCTACATTCCCACCAACAGTGGAGAAGGGTTCATTTTTCCCCACAGCCTCACCTGCATTTGTTATTAGTTGATTTCTTGATGATAGCCATTCTTTGTGGGGTGAGATGGAATCTCAGTATTGTTTTAATTTGCATTTCTCAAATGTACTAAGTGTCATTTAAAATGCGAAAGGTGGAAAAATAATTTTAAATCAAAAGATTCTTCCCAAGCCAATCAGATACACACCACACACACACACACACACACACACACACACACATACACACACATGCACTCACAGTCACACTCACAGTCCATTTACCTATAACATGATGTTGAATATTTTTTTATGTATTTATTTGCCATTTGTATTTCTTTATCAGATGTGTGTATTCATCTCAGATGCCTATTTTTGTCTTGGGTCTTTGAATTTGGGGAGGGGGCTGATTTTTTCAATTCTTTATATGTTCTAGATAGAAGTCTTATGTCTGAGGGACAGTTGGTTAAAATCTTTTCCCCGTTTGTAGTTTTCTTTTTGCTCTGCTGGTAGTTTCTTTAGACATGCAAAAGCTTTTCAATAAGATGAGACCCCAGTTGTTGATTCTTTGAAGCATTTTGCAATAGCTAAATCGTGGAAGCAACCCAAATGTCCATCATCTGAGGAATAGATAAAGAAGTAGATTTTCTAGTAAGTGAGTCCTAGGATTGACTTTCTGCTGTCATTAACCACCTACCTAACTTGAAGGGAAATGAGTCTTTTTGGTCTTGCTTTACTGATCTGTATAATGGGATTATAATAGTATCTATCACATAGAATTATGCTAAAAATAAGGAAACTAAGGTGGTTAGTACAATGCCTTGCACATAGCAGAATTTAATATTTATTCCAATTAGTGCTATAAATCTCAGTGTCTGTACTTTGTAATTATTCATTTGTTGATGCATGCCCATTTTCTCTTTTTTTATAGTCTTGGAATTTTAAAATGAAATTGTGAGTTAGAGGATAGAGATCATTTTAGCAAAAGAAAAATAGCATAATGGGAAACATTGGATTATTTTATTTGTACTTCACTATATGTGGAAGAATTACTTTGAAGAATGTGACCAACGGACAGAGTAGTCGTGTGAAAATAAAACAATTTTCTAAGGAAAAGGGCTATATTGTGAGTGTGTGTGTGTGTGTGTGTGTGTGAGTGTGTGTGTGTGTGTGTGTGTGTGTGTGTGTGTGTGTGTGTGTGTGTGTGTGTGGTGTGTGTGTGTGTATCTGATTGGCTTGAGAAGGACCTTAGAATAAGTGAATCTCCTAGGAAGGATCTTTTGATTTAAAATTATCTTTCCACCTTTTCCATTTTAAATGACACCTTGGAAATATTTACAAGTCTTCAAGAGAGCTTGTAACTCTTCACATCTGAGTGTACTGTTAAGTCTGTTGAAAGCTCTCAATAGCATAGAGATTGGCTGCAAGACTTGAGGTCATATTTGAATTTAGTGTGTATAGGTGAGTGTGTAAGTGTGTGTGTGTATTTGTATGTGTGTGTTTCTCATGTTTCTTCAAAAGGGAAAGAGCTGTGATGATGACATTTGCCATTTTGATTTTGGTAGGGAGAAAAGGTAGAACAAGTTAAGATTGTCATTGATTTTTTTGGAAGTAGATCTTTATTCTCCATTTCATTTTCTGTGGAAAGGGATCTGAGAATATTCTTTATGTGGGTATTTCAATGTTTTCCTTTCATAACTGACATTCCAAATCTTATTTCAACCACATTTCTAAGAGTAGGAGATGCTTCTAGGAGATGAACCTATGACTTAATGACTGCTAATATTCATATAAGGCTATTGTGGTGCTAGAAATGCTCCCCTTCTGAGTTGGAGTCACCCAATCTCCTACAGAAGAGGTAAGCATCCTTTCTTGATGTAAAAGGGAAGATGACCATTCCACCTAGATAAAACAGGTGGATGAAAGATGTGACAATGAAAAATAGACCTGGAGTCAGAGCCAGACTATGTTCGGGGAAGAGCAGCTCATTGCACAGGGACCAAATACTTGATTGACACTGAATAATCAAACATCAATCTTTTTCACCAAAGAGTTGCAGGAGATTCACTCATTCACTTGACTGTGTACTTGGTAAAGGCCTGCTGTGAGGATGATGTAATACAAGCACTCTCGGTAATAAGGTGAAGGGGAAGATATACCTTCCACTGTTGAGAAGCTTACACCATAACTGTGGAGGCAAGGCACACATAACTAAGTTAAACAGCAAAGGGATGGTGAAGTTCTATTCATGGCAGTGATAACAGAGGGAAAACAAGGTACTATATAAATGACAGAGAGCTGGAGACATTTGAAGGCTTCATGTTGAAGGCAGAGTTGAACTGGATCACATCTTTATGTCTAGGAATTGGAGAAACACAAAAGAGGAAGGATGTCCCTGGATTAGTCTGAAGTCGGTGTTGAGGGAGGAGTGGGCCTGAATTATAACTGTATTGTTGCTATGGTACATGAAGAAATGGTGTTGGAAAGGTAGATTGAAGTCACATTGTCTTAAATTGTCAGGCTGAAGAGTTTTGCTTTTTATAGGCAATGGGGAGCCACTGAAGTTAAGTGATTGACAGGAAGGATAATGTCACACAGATGAAAGTTGGAGTTTTAGGGAGGAATAGCTTATTTCGATTACCACGAGTTCACATTTAAACACATTGAGTTTGAGGTGATGAGGTGATACTCATTATTTCCTTGAACATTTGGACCTGGAAATGAGGTGAACAGTGAGGGCCAGGGGCTACAGATGAGAATACAAGGGATGGCTGCGGCCATGTAAGGATATAACCTCAGAGGGAGAGCAGTCAGAGAGGGAAGGTTAGGGGTTGAAGACCCACGAGGCTCTCCTTCAATGAAATAACAAGAGCAAGACAAAGAAAAGGATGTGGAACCTGGGATACTGACAGGGGATATCTGAGGAGGAGAGGAGGTCAGCAGTGCCAAAAGCTGCAAAATGTTCAAGGAAAAGGAGGGTAGAACAGGGACCCTTGGAGGGCCAGAGGGCATCTTAATATAGTTTCTGGAAGTGGAAGGGACAAGACCAGCAAATGGCCTGCCCAGGTATACACTTGAGCCTTGAGTCCATTTCATACTGAAATACCTTATTCGCTTTGATTATTTCATCGCAGGTGGGTGTAACCAGCTGGTCTTTGTAGGAGAGTGGGAGAGAGAGGGCGTGGTGATGGACAAGTGGCAGCTTCATTTGCAGATGATTCCTGCCCAAAGGGTGCTGGGAGAGGCAAGACTGGTGGGTGTGGTGGAATCTAGTTCTGCTCTCTGGTTTTTAAGGTTCTTCTGAACTCTGCTTCAGGCACGAGCTGCTTTCTCTGCTCTGGGGGCATTATGTGCTAGAGAGACACGCAGGGCGTGGATGAAGACAAGGCAAGCTTGTACAGCTTCTACCCTGCCCTTCTCCTCCCAGGCGCTCCCTGCAGCACCTGACAGGATGCCTGACATCTGAAAGGTTCTCATTGTATGTCTGCTGAATGAATGAATCAGCCCAGGCCCACCCAGGCTGAGTAAGCTGTGCAGTGTGTAGGCTGTGTTGTGTTTTCTGAGTGAGAGGCCACGGGGGTGGACGGAGGGGTGTGCTGCTGTCACTTGTTCTTGCCCTCATCAGTTGGGGCTGGAACTCTGCCAAGTCCCCTGCTGTACTTTACCTCAGTGGGACAGCAAGATGGGATCCTGGAGTGGGAGGCAAGGTGGGAAGTGATGGGGAAGGGCCTAAACTCTGAACTTCCCCATTGACTTTCCCAGTAGCAGTTAGTATCGATTAGGTTAAATGTAGTTGGCTTTTCTCCAGGTTCAAAAGTGACCTCATCTTAGGGAAAAGAAAGGACTGAGGTGGTAATGCTGTCATCTCTGTCACCCTGGATGCAGTGAAAGAACTGAACCTTTCATGGCTCATTCAACCTCGCATATCTTACTCAGGTCCACATCACAAAGATTCAAAGTGGCTTCTGGACAGAGTTCGGTTGCTGATTTCCCACATTTCCACTTATGGGTCTTTATGCGGACTGGAAGACAAATGCCCACCAGATCCTCTTATAGGGGCATAATGGCAATGGTGTCTCCCAGGGGAGTAGCTGTGTCCCTAGAGTGTTGCTTCATGTCTCCAATGCCATCTCTTTCAAAGGGATCGCATGGGTTCTCCCTTTTCTGGTTGGCTTTGGATAAAAGAGGTGTCTCCCTTCTTGGTTCTTCCCAAGTGCTCTCTTCTGATGCGCTCTATCTTCGGCCTGTAGCAGAGTCCTTTGTGAATATGTTTTCCCTTCTCCAGTTTTAAACTACACGCTCTTAGAGGCTGTGACTGTGTCTAATTTATCTTTGAGCCTCAGATTCTCTGAGAACAATGCCCAGCACATGAAAAAGGCTTAATGAGTAGTCATCAAATGGGTTTATGAATTCATGAACCAGTATACAGCCACACAGCTCTCTTAGGAAGCACAGCTTTTGGAGTCCCCAGGCACTGGTCTATAAGATTTTGCCCTCCTGTCCCCTATTCCTCTTTTTGACCCTGTCTCGAACACTTACCTGTGTCTACTCCACCACCTGTCCCTCTACATGTCAAAGGCACTCTAGGGCTGTGCTTCTGTGTTTTCACAAACAGAAAGCCACCAGCTATGCATCACTGGCTGTGTGTTACCCTGTTACAGCTAGCACAGCTGAATTGTATATAGCAAACGCTTATGCAATACTCATTGTATGCCAGGTACTGGAGTAAGAACTCTACACATATTAAGTAAAAATATTTCATAAGAGTCCAACAGAGAAGAGTAGTATGCATTCTTAGATATTTAAATTCCTGAGAGACTCTGTGGAACAAGGTCACATCTAACTTCTGCAAGGTCCAAGAGCGTGCCTATGACCTGACTCTTAAACAAGGAAAACACTATTTTGACATGCATTGTGATACTGTAAAAATCCTGGCTTATGTCAGGAGACCTGGCTCTGCTGTTTTCCAGCTCTGAGCACTTACACAAGCCCTTGACTCCTCAGCCTCAGATAAAAGAAAGTGGCTCCCAGTCCTGCAACAAAGATGCAGTGAGATAACATTAACTTGATTGGCACCCAGGAGATGCTGAGCTGTTATCAGCAAATGGTTTTAGAAGTATCTTTTTGCAAGATTTGTGGATCTCTTGCTAGCTGAAAGGGTGTTGAAGCTGTGGGGTTTCTCAGACATAGGTTTGAAAGATGCTGATTCTAGAGCTGGACATTACATAAAGATGGGAAGTTACATTTTCACCCAAGTAAGGGCTGTGTGGTGTTGTGAAAGCCAGCAGATTCCCAAGATGTCTGCATTGCCATCCTGCTCCTCTGCTTTGCTATGCATTGGCACATGGTTTCTTGCCAACCTTTTTCTTAAGAACCCACTCCCAAATCCTCCTGCATTATGTTCCTTAGAGCACTGCTTTGCATAAGAGTCTATTTCTTGGAAAAGCTCAACAAGGGAAAAATAGAACAAAAGGGGCTCTGATAGTTAAGCATAAGCTATCTGAGTGTAACTGGCAGGGTGCAGGCAGAGGAGAGAGCCGGGCTGGTGAGAGGGGTACATTCACTTTGGATGAGGCCCAGGTTTGTAGATTCCTTAGTGACAGGCTAAAGTTCCAGAGGAAAAATGCCCAGGGAGTATCAGATCTGGGAAGCTTTATGAATTGGGGAGTAGGTTGACTGATCCTCCAACCTGGCCACCTACATCTGTCTTCTTAGTACTGTACACGCTCCTGATCTGGGAATGCTGTGACCAGTCTTGTTCTCCCTCTTTTGTGGAGGAGACTGAAGGGACTAACCATTAATTTCTACCTCTCTTGCTTGCACCTTGGATGGTTCCTTGAGTAACAGAGCTATAGGATAAAGGCTTTGAAATTTAATAATTTGCACAGGATCAATAATCTTGGAAAGTTTTTCACTCTATTCTTTTGCTTATGTTGGTCTTCTAATGTTCATGTCAGAAACACACGGAAAGCACTTGGCTGCTGTGTCTTGGAGTGTGGTAGTGACCTGTGCCCACCATGCGGAGCTGCACTTTCCAGGGACTGTAAGGTGGGCTATTTGCACTGTTTTGAAATTCAGGTATTGAACCTCATATATTCCCATAATGGAGTAGAGGGCTGGTGACCAGATCAACTGTTAGGAATGTCTGGGGTCTCAGGCAAATGTATGGGGTGCTGGGACACCAAGGCTGCTAAGCAACTGTTCTCACAGCGATGTCTCACAAATGACCAGTAGATGGTGCTCTAACAACAGGAAAATTTGTCACTGAGGTTGGAAAGGGGTTTTTCAGATGGTCTTCGAAGTGGTTTCTGCTCAGAGTTTTATTACTGATTTTCCACTTTCCACTTATGGATCTTTAGGGATACTGGAAGGCAAATGGCCACCAGATTGTCTTATAGGGACATTATGGCAATAGTGTCTCCTGAGGGCAGTAGCTTTGTTCCCATTAAGTGCCACCCCAGTATAGTGCCAAGAGCACTTGGCCACTGATCAAATTTAGTTTGATGATAGTAGGCACAGAATTTCCATAGGCATAGTGTCATTGTGACATTTCTTCTCTTTTTGATGAACAGCTTGAAACTAGCATGGGTACTAGAAACTGGAAGGCAGATTTGTTAGAAGTCCACACCACCTCTTATCAGACCTGAGCAAACTTCACAGTTCTTACACTCTGCTGCTTTGTATGTCAAATCAGGGTCACAATACACGTGTTGCCAGGCTGACCTCAGAGGTCTGCAGTGAGGGCCAGCTGTACGGTTTATGTAAATTGATAATAAATACACTTACAAATTTAATCAAGCATATTATAGCCATCTGGCAGGTGGGAGAATGGAAGATTGGAGAGCAAGAAACCAGTATAGAAATTCATAGGTCTGGAAACTCTCAAAAGCTGTGATGGCCAGGTGGGGAGTAAAGAACAGAATATACTTTCTTATCAGCATGGCTGCCTGTGGGCCAAGTCCCTGAGCAAGGCCACTGATGCTACCCCGTTTGCCCCATCCTCCTGGGCTCCACCTTCCCAGAATCCTTTTAACTCCCTTGCACAGGTGCTCCCTCCCAGTGTGTTCCACGTGATGCCCAGACATGCACTTGTGGAGCCTGCTCTTTGAGGGGCAGAAAAGCAGGTCTAAGCTCCAGGGGAGGGGGTCTTCTTGAGTCCACATTGAATATCTTATCATGAGTATTTCAGATCCCTTAATAATTACAGCAAACATAGGGCATGGTAGAGACAAGAAAGGGAATTAGTATGGGATCTTTGCTCAGTGGGTGGCATTGAGGAGGCAAGTTGGGGCCTCTGATCTTCCAACAACCACTTCTGGGAGGTAAAAGGCTAGGGAGCCCTGCTTATCCTGGATGTCAACAAACAGGCACCAAGATGTGTGACAGAGGAAAGGGATGAAGTCTCAGCATGGGAATGAAGCCTGTGACACATTCTACCCAGTGGGGCTACACAATTTGGTTCATGCTAAGAAGACACAGTATTTATAGCATTCTCCATTTTGTTCATCAAATTTTCTGTCTAAAACAGTGCCTGGCACATGTAAGGGACATGCAAATATTTGTAAAATGAATGATTTGAGTGGATTTTTGTGCTATGAATTATGGTCCTCCTGAGAGGCATGGACATGCCTTGATAATTTCAGAAAGCCCTTTCTGGTCCTATGGAATTTACAGGGTACTGAGACAAACCACTTGTTACTGGTTTTCAATTACCATCTGACTGCTGGGATCTATGGGCACAGCACAGCCCCCAATCCTTTCACTTTTGACTAAGTATTCAGAAAGAAGAGGACTCTAATTAAGCCAGGAGAAAGGACAGAGAAAGGCAGTAAAATGAAATCAAAATAACAATTAGAGCTGATTCACCTTGAATAGTAATTTGTCCTGTAATGGACTCCCTTGAATCAAAAGGTTAACATGCTGTCCTCAAGGTCAGCAGTGCTGGCTGCTAGTGACGGGCTGAGACCTTCTTCTGGGTTTCTCAGGCTCAAAGCATTTCCCTTCAAAGGTATACAATCACACACACACACACACACACACACACACACACACATTCACACACTCATATGCACACAAGCACACCAATTCTCACACAACAGACGTGACAGTATTCACATGGCCTCTCCCCCACACAGACAGAGGAACACACTCAGGAGGAGCACACTCAGGAGTTACCTCACCTCTCACCAATTACTCTCGCACACACAGATATACTGCCTTTCACACTCACAAGCTTACACTTACTTATGATTTTCAACATCTGGGCCTTGGTGAGCCTGTTCCCTTCCTCAGCCACTCCTAGACCTATCCCTTACATTGCTCTGTTGGGGAGGATTTGGGTACAGCTACGTGTTCAGGCCAAGGCAGGAAAAAGCAGAGAAGGGTGTGCTGCAGCTAGTGTGGGCATAGGAGGGGACAGCTAGTCCCTGTCTTCAGTTTAAAGCACTTCATTACCTGAGGGGAGACTTGGCTACTAAACACGGGGATTCTATCTTTCAGGCTTGTGGTCTCCCTTTCCTACCTCTGCTGCTCAGGCCCTACTTCCGCTTTTTAAAAAAATAAGAGCAAGTGTAGGCAAGTCAATGGAGCCTATTTAGAAGTAAAATGGGGGAGGGAGAGAGACCTTCCGTTAGGATTGTGAGATGGGAAGTTTTAGTTTGGCCCTCACCATCTAACACTAGAATATCTGGATACCATTCTAGGAGATGAGGCACTGGGGGCTGCTGGAGTAGAACCCAGGAGGCTGCCCTAGCTGGAGCCATTAGGAGGGCAGAGGCTCCCTCCAGAGTGGAACCCCAGAAGCCCGAGCCTTCCCACCGGGCTTCCTGGGTACTAAGTGGGGAGATGAAGCCAGGGTGCTGTCTTCTCCATGGAAATCCCTGGCGGTGTGTTTGGAGCTAGGGCGGTGCTGAGCAGCAGCTATGCGGTCCTAGTGAGCAGCGCGCAGGGCGCTAGGGCCGGACTCCCCGCTACGGCAGCGACGAGCTCCGCCGCTCCAGTCGCTCAACGGGGCACCGCACGGGGGACCCCTCTCTGCGGGGACTGGAGGCGCACATGCGTGTGCGGTCCACGTCGGTCCCCTCTCTCTTGCGGAGGCTGCCGTGCCGCTGCGCCAGCCTCTCGGCATCACTCTGGGGAAAGGTCACTCTTCCTCGGACTATTGCAGCGGTGGATTGGTACCACCCTTCGGTCAAACAAGGCAAGCCAACCTCCCGCCCGCGACCTTCCCGCCTTCCGGCTGCATCCCGCCCCTCCCCCGCGTTCCCCGCGCTCTGGTGCCCCCTCGCTGCGCCTTTGCGCTTGGCTCGTGCTCGCCCTGCGCGCCTGCCACCCCACTCTCCTTCCGCGTCTTCTCAGCTCGGTGCAGCTGGGTGGAAGAGGAAGACCCCGTCCTTGGAGAGGAAGTTCGGTCCTAGGACAAGTCCCATGCTGGGCCACCGCTAGGCTGGCTGCAACCTGTTCCTCCCTCGCCCCAGCGACCGCCCTCTCGCGCTCCCGCCCTCTCCCGGCGCAGCCGCGGATCGCTGTTGCATGCTGATCCGGGGAGGCGGCGGCCGCGGCGAGCGCTCCGAGCGGATGCTGGCACCCAGGCTTCGCTGCTCTCTGGATGCTGCTCAACTTCTATCCCAAACGCAGGAGCTGTGAAGTCATTTGTCCCTCTCCGACTGGATCGACTTCTGATTTTGATATTTTGGGCGTTGCGGTTTACGCAGGAACCTCAATAGTGCTCTTCCCCCGCCCTCCCTCTATCTCCAACCTTTGGATGCGTCTGCGCTGGCAGATTTAAAGACCCAAGTCGCGGCTGTGGAATTTCTTAGATGGACTTGTAGGAGCTGGCGTTACAAAGCGCGTCACCGTAACCGGTCCTCGTCGTCTTCTTCTTTTTTTCAAAGTTCTTTTGTTTTCATTTTCCCCTCCCTCCTACCCCTCCCCCCAACCAATAAATCACCAAACTGTTACCTAGCGGGCCGTGCCTGCCTCTCTCCCTGAACTAGGTGGTGCGCCTGCCAGAAGAGGAGCTATGTGTGAAGAGCAGCCTACTTCCTCCGTCTCCTCTCCGGCCCCTCACCACCATCGTACACTGGCATTTTGAGGGGGGAAAATTGCCTCCAGAAACTGAGCACCCCCAAGCCCTACCCCCCCCTTTTTCCTTCTTGAGGAATGGAGCACCGCGGAGGTTGCATTTAGATTCAACAGTTCAGAGCGGCGACGCTGCTTGCTGCCGCCTCTCCCAAGAGCTCGCGGGGCTCCCCAGAGGCGGTGGTCCCCGTGCCGGTCTGGATGCGGCTCTGAGTCTCCGTGTGTATTTCTGCTTGTTGCCGTGTGCAGGTGTTCGGCCATCACCTTTGTGTGTCTTCTGTCTGTTTAAACTTCAGGATGGCTCGCTTCGGGGAGGCGGTGGTCGGCAGGCCCGGGTCGGGAGATGGAGACTCAGACCAGAGCAGGAACCGACAAGGAACCCCGG
The DNA here is from genome assembly GCA_004027595.1 of Dinomys branickii. Lineage (NCBI taxonomy): Eukaryota > Metazoa > Chordata > Mammalia > Rodentia > Dinomyidae > Dinomys > Dinomys branickii. Next base: position 44,863 of record PVLD010007353.1, on the reverse strand, counting down.
TGCCGGCCTCGGGGCCCGCGGCCGCCTACAAGCAGTCGAAAGCCCAGAGGGCGCGGACTATGGCTTTGTACAACCCCATTCCCGTCCGGCAGAACTGTTTCACCGTCAACAGATCCCTGTTCATCTTCGGAGAAGATAACATTGTCAGGAAATATGCCAAGAAGCTCATCGATTGGCCATATCCTTTCTTGCCCACCATAACTCCCCTCTCCCCTTTGCATTTCTGTGAGTGAGGGGGGAACCTAGCATGGAATTTATTTCCTATCCCTCCTTCCTGGTGCCAATGTGCCCCTTTGCTGAAGTGCACTCGGTACTGTGTTCCAACCAGGGGGCAAGCTTGGTGCCTTGGAGACCTGTTTGGGCACTAGTGTTTTTCAAGGTAAGACTTTTGGCTTTTGAATTTTCCTATGTGGAAATCTCTAGTGTCCCTGGGTGTGTGATATTGCAGCGTCTACCCCTTTTTGGGCTGGGCTTTGTGTGAATCCTAGTCATCCCCAACCCCCTCAGTCCTTCCTCAGGCTGCACTCTACATAGACCTGGATAGCCCCTAATTGCAGGGCTTTCTTTCATAATCAGTCCCCCATCTCCACCCTGTACACCAACTCCTCTGTCCCTATTCCTACCAGCTGGGGAGACACCTGCAGTCTCCCAGTAGGCAAGTGGAAGCGCCGGGAGGGGATTTGTCATTTCAGAAGCTCCGAGAGCACTGGGCCAAAACTATGTATACAAACAGACAAATTAATAAATAAGCCTTTGGCTGGGAACTAAGTTTGAATTCCTCTGGAAGTGGAGTGAGTGTGTGTCAGGGGAGGCAATCTCTGTCACCACCATTCAAAGTTGGAGTTCTCTACCCCGCCGAAGACCAGCAGCTCACTTGGGCCCATCCTTTTTCATGGTCCTGGGTTGGGTGCTAGTGTTCAACTCAGCTGGTTGCTCTCTGAGTATCTGGGATCAGACAGATCTGCTGGGACTGAATTTGTCAGCAGAGGGCCAGAGGTGTGCAAGCAATCTGTCTCTAGTTGCACAGGGATTGCTGTTCACTAGGAGCCAGTGGGGCATCTTTGACGATGCGGGTGTCAGGGTGAACAGGCGTGGGAGGGGCTTCTTTGCAGGTTTAACCCAGCACACCAAATGCAGGCTGCTGACTAGGTGTCTCACTGCCTTGCTCTTCTCTAAGAATTTGGATGCCTGGCAAGGCCATTAGTAACCAGTGGTGGGGGGGGGCGGTTTGCGGGAGGCAGGCTAGTGTGTAGTGTTAAATATGGGGGTGGGCTTGGAGATGGAGACTTTGATGTGCTTGTGGAAAGACATTTCCTGGGCAGGATGCACCTACAAAGAAATCCCCTCCTCTGTATTCCCTCCTCCCCACCTCCACCCTCCAGGTGTGCAGCAGTGAGAGAGTTGGAGCAGCAGGGTCTCTAATGTCAGCCAACCTCAGGTCTTGCTTTTCCTGGGACCTGGGCATCTCTCTGCAACCCCCACCTCACTCTCTGGCCTTCCATTCTCCTCCCCAGTTCCTTGCTTCAGCAGCTCCGTGATTGGCTGGCGCCTGGTGCTTCTAGGCAGCACCCCTCATTAGAAACGGAGTATCTCTAAGCAGATATTCTTCCTGCCGCTGTTCGCATCGCATCCTCTCACAACCACCCTGACTGGGCTTCTCCCTCTCACCTTCTCCCTGCACTCTCTGCTCCCTTTCTCCCCCACAGCGATCCCGGCCCATACAGTGCCAGAGTTAAATGTTTCTAGGTGGGGGTTTGAGGCGGGGGAGGGGTCCTGTCCCTGCAGTCAAGGCTGCCAGTGAGCTGCACAAAGCGGACAGATCTCATTGTATTGCGTGCTGCGGCTGCAAATAACTCCTCTGGGCAGGTCTCTACGATTTCCCAGCTGGGCCCCCTGCCTTGCCCGCCTTCTGCAGTTTCCTAAATTTCCCCCCCCACCAGGTGCCGCTTTGCCGTGCCCCTCTCTTAGGGCATATTTTTCAGGCAGCCGCCCTCCCGTCGCCTTGCGGTAGGTAGACAAAGCGCTCAGCCGCCCCGCGGGTGGCAAAGTGTGCCAGCTGCCGCCGTTGGCACCTTGGACAGCGCCGTCCAAAACTCTAGTGGCCCTGGGCTCCCCAGTCCCTTGGGTTCAGCACCTCTAGTACTTCCGGCTGGGCCTTGTTTCCCTGCTTGGGAGATGAAGCGTGTTCCATACAACATGCGGTTACCCCTTTACACGCTTCCTCCTCCGCTGCAAAGACACCGCCTTTCCACCAGGCTATGGGAGCGCAAGGTGCAGCTGTGGGTCTTACTCCTCCCTTTCCTTGTCTCTGGCCAACATGGACCAAAGGGAGTCAAAGGAGAGATGCACCAGGGAGTCAGTTTCAGCATCGTGCTCAGTGGCTTGGCCATAAGCCCGGTCCCAATGGTCTTTTTTCCCCCATACTTGGAAATTTTACAGTGGCTCTACAGCATGTACACTGTTGTAAAAGTGTTCAGAAAACATCTGCTAAGGTGTTTAGAGCAGCCCAGTTGGAAAATTTAAAATACACTTTTTTTCCCCCTAGCTGACAATGTAATTGACTGATATATTCCCTCTGGTGGTGACTACATGGAAACATTGCACTTTAGTGAGTGCTGCGTTTTCTCAAAATCTGCATCTAAGTTCCCAGTCTCCTCTGTCCTCGCTTTTGCGATATCCATCTTCCTGAAATAGCTTGCTTTTCCTTACTGAGAGTCAGTGTGTGTAGTGGCTACCCCAAAAGCTTTGAAGTGTGGCTGCTTCAGTTCTAATCCTATTTCCTTTAGAAGCTCTGTGACCTTGAAAAGTTACTCCATTACCCTGTGACTCAGTTTCCCTATCTGCAAAATCGAGATGATAATAAGTTACTGGGAGAATTAAATAAGTTAATGTATGTCAAGTGTCTAGAATATTAAGTAATTAACCAATCAACATTACCTATTATTATTAAGGGAGTCCTTTGGGAATTTTAGCCCACATGAAGGGAGGGTCCTTCTTTCAAAGTGAAGTCCTTTGCTTAGATTCTTACATCTCAAAGAGCAAGAAGCTGCATCTGCCTCCAATTAGCTTAAGAATTCAGAATCCTGGGCTCCACTTCAGACTGCTGAGGCTGACTCTGGATTTATAACATGATACCCAAGTGATTAGTGTATATGTAATTGAGTAACATATTCCCTGTGCTGGTGACCAGTTGGAGATGTACTTCTCTCCTATTCATAAAGGCCAGGTTTTAAAAAATAAAGAATGTTGTTGAGAAAACATGTCAAGACCCACTTTGATATTTGGTACTGATGTACATTCAGCATGCTTGGCATGTTCAGAGTGCTTGAGGATTTTGATTGCTTGTGCTCTATGACACCTTGTGAAACGGACACTTGCAATGGCTATAGAAAGTCACTGTGGGACTAGGAGGCTACTGTGCCCTTTCTGTGCACTGTATATGTTGGTCTGAAAGGATGAGTGAAGTAAAAGGAATGATTTCACTTCTTGCAGGACTCTCTGATTGGGGTTGGCATGTCCAGCTGTTAATAGCAGAGGACTAATTCTTTGAAGAAATGCCTAAGATAACCCAGATTTGGCATGAGAGATGGTGACGAGTCAACAGCCTACTGTGAATGTGTTTCACTTTTCTTGGAAGCTACAGCTGCATAGGGAGATAATTTTATAATTTTGACACTCTACAGTGTATACCATAGGCTTTTTGAAAATGCTAACTTGACTTAAAATGGATATTACATTTTATAGGAGTCTTCCTCCTCTTTCTTGCTCATCTAATAGATCTAATGAGAATGTTTCTCTTCTCAGGCAGTGGCTGTTCTGAATGCCATCCCATGGTCACTGTGCTGTGTACTTAGCCAGCTTCAAATGGTCTGTGCTGGGGACCAGTTACCCTGTGGAGGGGCACACAGGGTCTGTTGCATAGGTTGTGGTATACCTTATACCTGTTTGCAATTTTTCAAGTCAAGATGAAGGGAAGAAATGTCATCTGACTTGGAGGCTCTGTGCATCATAGATTTCTTTTCTACCCACTTGGTCACCTCAGCAGGGGAGCACGTTTTATGTGGAAATGAACACAGTTTAAAGTAGGAAGATCAAATGTGCTTGTAGCCACAGAGATGATGAAACTCATAAGGAACCTGTGGCTATTCATCCCTGATTTCTTGTGGAGATTTTCAGTGTATCCCCTAAGCACTCTGGCTATGGGTCAGAGAGCAGATGTTTCATTATGATGGATTTCCCATCCAAAAAGTTGTAAATTTATTTTGGAAGATTTGGTGAGGTTGACTGAAAGTTGTAGTTCCCAAGTGTCCCATTTTGGCATATACTTTTCTCCTGTCCTGTTTACCTATAAATGTACCATCTTACAGGATAGCAAATGGTAGTTCTGGTTAGGGTTTCAGGTTTGATGTAACTAGCAGATTATAAATCTGGTGCCTTGATTAGGGCAGAGGCTGGGAACTAACAAGGATGCAGTCTCTGATTGTGTGCTCTGATCAGATAACATAGAAAGGCGTTTTCCATGTACCTGGACATAATGCAAGCAGTGAGACTGAGAGTGACAGTAGCTGGTGTTGAGGCTGCAGAATACAAGTCTTTGTTTTCTGAGGCTCCTGGAACAATCTCTGAATTGCTTGTTATCTTTGCTCTTGATATGATGTGTGGGTAGTATTTCCTGTGGAAGCCAGGCCAAGACTGGCTGTGGGGACCATTTCAAATTGGGGTGCAGCCTGGAGAGCAAGTTGGAATGAAGGAGTTTAACAGATCGAAATGACTCAAGGCTATGGACAAAAATATCTCGAATGTGATAGTTTTGTCTGGTAGTTTGCATGTCATTATTTCCCCACCTCCCTGCAGCTTCCTTCCCGGCAATAGGTGAAGTGTACACTATGAATTTAAGGAGGAGGAGGAGGAAAATAATGAGAACAGGCCTTGCTTTATTTTTTTCCTCTTGAAAGATCCAGACTTCAGAATTATTAACTCCAGCAAAAATTACTTATCGCTTTAGCTGTTACTGTACAAAATGTAGGTGTTTTTTTTTTTCCTCTCAAACTCTGCTGGTTTCCCCCCTTTTGATGGGAACATCTGGTTTCTTGCAATCTTCAGAATCTCAGAACAAAATTGAGTCAAGATTTGCTAAGCTGTCAGAACTCTTGCAAACCCTTTGACATTATGTGTTTGATCAGCAAATCAGTAGCCTCTCTTGTGCCCTGCATAGGCTGCCTGGGAAGCTGCAGCTTATCAGACACCAAAGCTCTGCTGTGCAATTCAGTCTTTCAGAGGCCACACTGCTGATCTTATTTTATTTATCACTGACCACAAAGACATGAAAGACAGAACCTAAATGCAACTGTAATTAATACCCTTTTATTTAAGGAGACAGAGGCCAGGTCTTCACTTTCTCTTTCGGTTCAGTCTTCCATCCATCTTTTCATGCTTCTATATTTCTCTTTCTCATTTTTAGGTTCAGCTTTTGTGAATAATTCATTATATGTGTGGGTTTTTCCTAGGATTTTTAGAGAGGAAGATCATCTTCCTCTTGGATATGACCATGATCTCTTGTGAAGGGCCAGCTTCAGAAATCAACTTTTTCTCTAAATCCTTTGTTTTCTATGGTGGGATTACCACACAGGAAAAAGTAGCTGATGGGAAAGGTTGTCCTTTAACATGCTTTTTATTGCTGTTTTTATAATACTGCCTTCTATCCAGCAGGTATTTCCCCCCTCTCTTTGCAGACATAGTTCACTAGAAAGTGTTTATGTCCCCAAGTACTTGTCCCTCCTGAGTTCTCGCATCAGTTGGGATTTTCTAGCTGATAAACGCTACACCAGTGAGCTAGGAAGCAGGCTTCTATGAATGATTCTGTTTACAGTGTGAATTCACATAGTCAGGAATGTTGTGTGGGGGGGAGGTGCCCCACCACTACTGCTACCACCGTTATCATCAACTGACTTCTAAAGCAGTCATTCCCGAAGAGAAATAGGAATACCAGTGACTTGGATCATTTCTCTTTCTGTCTCCTGAAGCTACACACAGGACACACAACTGATTTACCAATCACATTCGTAGCATCAGTTTTAATTAAGGACAGAGAGTAGGGCACACAGCTTTTAAACTCTTCCAGCCTAGTGGTTTCTTGTATGTCAAGCCTATTTCCAGGCAATGTCTATGATGTATTTTTGCTCACTAAAGAATACAACAAATATGTTTCATAAATTTCTCATTCATTGTGTCTTTGGCTACAAACCCTGATGAGGTCTGGGTTCCTAGCTCTGGAAAGCAAGGAATAGCTAAAAGGTATGTACTTAAAATGGGAAGACTGGCCAGATTAAAGAGAAAAGCAATAGATGACTTTCAGTAGTGCCACTTATCCAAACATCCCTGCCAGCGCAGGGGTCACTCACATCTTAGGAGCTCCTGCTTGGTTTTTTTTCCCACTGCTGGTGGTTGAACTCATTGTCTGGTGCATACTAGGTGAGTGCTATAGCAGTGAATCACATTCCCAGTCCTCTTATTGTAATGTGAGTTCCAAATTTATAAGGCTAGACAAGTTCTACTCTTATTTCTCTTGTGCTTTAATTAGGGAGTAGGGCTTGACCTAGTTTTTGTTTTATTTTGGTTTTTTTGCAGTACTGGGGATATATACACAGGCACCCCACCCCTTTTGAGGTACGGTTTTGTGAAGTTGTCTTGGCTGCACTCAAAATTCCCATCCTTCTTCTTGAGCCCCCTGTAAGTGTATGTGATCACACTTGGCTTAACAGACCCATTTTAAAAGTAGTAGTTCATTTTAGAAACAGGAAAGCAGGTCTTGGGACAGTAGCACTTAGCAAGGCTCCTGTGGTCCGGCCATGTCAGGAGAGGCTTTGGGGAGAGATAGGTCTTTTGGCCTACAGGAGTTGATTTGAATCACTGTTCTAACTGCATAATTTTGAGGCTATAGTTTTGTTTCATGCGTCTTGATTCATTTTTGCTGCATTTGGACTGCATTTCTGAAGAACTTGGAAAGATTCTCTATTTCCTCTCCCTCTCCAGGAGTGAGATGAGAAGAATGCACCAGAGTGGTAGGTGACAGGGCAGAGTGGGAGAGAAGTAATGCTCTGGTTCACATGGTGAGTGAGGCTGTGCTGCTGTCATCCTGATAGCCAAGATGTGGTGCTGTGGGCAGCCTCCTGGACAGGAAAGGATGCTCTGAGAACTAGGCAGAGGAGAGGAAAGAGTTCTAACAAGTCTTTTCTAGCCTGCAGCTGAACTGTAGGTTGAAAGTTTTCAAACTTTCTGAGCCTATTTCTTGATATCCACACTATTATCTCAAGAGGCTGGTCAGGGTCAAAAAGGCATGAAATGAATTTTCAACCGTCACTTGTGAATGTCCTGGCAATTCCCAGTTGTGTGCTGGTGGGAGCTATCTTACTTCCATTCTGCAGGTCATTTCCATCAGTATCAAGACTAATTCCTCATTTACTTCCCTTGTGGTTGAGGCTGGACATATGCACTCTGCCTGTTTCACCTATATCCCTGCCTGGGTCATTGTGTCTCAGAATCACCTGGAGGGTTTGCTAGAATACAAGTCACTGGACCCCACTGCCAGAGTTCCTCACTCAGTGGGTCTGATGTAGACCCCAAGAATTCTCATTTGTCACAAGTTCCCAAGGGACACTGATGGTGCTCTGCTGTTGCTCTCAGAGCTGTACCTTGAGAATCGTGGTGCTACATAGTTTTGTTTCTGCCTGGCAATGCCTTCCGAAAAACCAGTCTTATAAATTGCTGAGAAGATTCCCCACTCTAAATCTCTGTCTCATATACCAGTCTGAGGCTCTGCTGTTAACATAAGCTTATTCTTTGGTCTCAGTGAAGCTTTAAGGCTTTTCTATAAAATGCAGATGATCTTGGGCATTGAAACACATTAGGCTAATATACAACATTATCAACTTCAAGTTCATTCACCTTTCTTTTTCTGGCTGTGTAAGTGAGAGTAGCCTCTTTTGAGAATGGACAAGCTTCCTTTGATTCCAGCACCTAACCTAGTGCTAGCACAAGGTGAGCACTCAGTAAGTGTTCACTGAATGGTTTTTAGTTAAATCAGTTACTGTGGATGTAAGAAGCATCAATGAAGTGCCTATTATGTGCCCAGTGCTGCACTGACTGGGCTTCAGGACCAGTTACGGCCTGGTAGGGTGAGGATACTAAATGCCTGGGAGTGGAGGGAATGCTCCACATGGGAATGTTGTAAAGGGTGAGCCTTCCCTACTTCACAGTTTTGCTTTTGATTGCTCCAGTTTCTGTTACTTGGTGTGGACTTCCCCAGTATTAAAATATGTGGAGTATTTATTATCTAGCTTTTTTTTTACAAGGAGCCCAGAGATGTGTAGTATAAATGATGGTTCAGACTGTGAGGGTGGTCCCCATGCACACAGACACACAGAATGCTGTGGTGCTCAATACTTTCTCTCTCTTTCTTTCCCTCCCTCTCTCTCTCTTTCTTTTTTTCTCTCTCTTTCTCTTTATGTCTTTCTTTCTCTGTGTCTCTCTCTTTCCCTCCTTTGTTTTCCTCGGTTTTCCAGACTTAGGATAGAACCCAAAGCCTTTGCATTGAGCTTTATCCCTAACCCTTTTTACTAAATTTTTTATTTAGAGACAGAGTTACTGAGTTGCTGAGGTTGGGCTCAAACTTGTGATCCTTTGCCTCAGCCTCCTAGATCGCTGGTATTGCAGGTGTGTACCACCATGCCCAGCCTATAGTGCTTTCTGCATGTTGCCAATAAAGCATCCATTGCATTATGGCCAACATAGTTTGGTATGTGCTTTTTATTGCACTGTTCTCAACTTGCATGAATTATAAAACTATACTGATGTGTAAAGTAGCTTTTCATTATATTCATTTTTCTTCTCCAGATACATACACCCAATAAGGGGATTTGTTGCACTGTTCTAGAAATCAGTGCTTCTAGCTCTAGAAATGCTATAGAATTAGAGATGAATCCAGGTGCACTTGTCACATCAGCAGGTAGCAGTTGGCACAAATGGATTGATAGCTCAGCAGGCTTTAGATTTACAGGGCAAGCTCCCTGGCTGGTAAAGTGGTATTATATCTGACGGAGTGTGTTTGTTTCTGTTGGCCAGCATTGAAAATGAACCTCCAATATTTTCAAGAGTGCTTCTAGTAGACACTTCAGCAAGACCTTGTCAGATGATATCTTCTGCAACTTGACTCTGAATTATTCAGCTTTTGTGTCTTTGGCTTATTGCAGTGTACTTTTATACTCCTATCACCCTGCTTCTTAATTCAGGTCAGAGAATGCTGGGCTCTATAACTGCTCAGTTGAGGGGTGATTTTTGTTTTGTTTTTTGAGACAGAGTCTCACTTTGTATTGTAAGGTGGCCTTGAACTCACTATGTAGCCCAGGCTGGCCTCAAACTCACAATGATCTTCCTGCCTCTGCCTCCCTGGGGTTATAGGCATGCAACACCATACCTGGCAAGGGGTGATATTCTTTAAGATCTTAAAGGTCAGTTCTAAATCTGTGGTGTTTATAGTTAGGACCACCTTGATTCGCTGTCTGGTGGCATCTACATGACTCTGTTTGGAGTACTGGAGCTGTGAATCCCTCTGGTGCTGTGCTTATTTATTTCCTTCTATATTGGAATCATAAATCCTATTGAAATTTGACTAATACTAGGACCGCCTCACTCTTTAAAAACGTACATAGTCTTCTATATTTAGTTTCAGGAGTTCATGAGTTACAGTTTAAAAACCACTACAATGTTAGAAAATTCTCACATACTGAGATATTGTGATGTTGGCCTTCAGGAAAGTGATTACCAATGAGACATCAAAACCTTTGTGTCCAAGTATGTCAGGAACTCCACGTGAGATACATTTGCACTAGTCTCTCAGCCAAACTGCGTGAGAGAACACAAATGTTCTAATCAGAGCATTAATTCAATACAAAACTCCTTCTCTTTCACCTTGATAGGTGTCCCTCAAGCTTGAGCTTTTCTAGTAACAAAGTACTTTTTGGTTACTCGAAAGTTTAAGGAATCAGAAGTTGAAATATTCCTGCTTATTGCTTCCATTTATGTATCCCCTGTTCCTTTTGTTCTGTAAAGCAGTACTGACCAAGTCTACTTCTTATTTCTGTTAGGTCCTATGACATTTGGCACCACTGTTGTCTGGAGCTGTCTGTGATAATGGATGTATTTTTATTGCTATTAGCCAATATGGCAACCACTAGCTGTGTGTACCCTTGTGCCCTTGACATGTGGCTAGTGTGATTAAAACTAAATTTTAAAATTTCAATTAATTTAAACTTAAGCAGGAACATGTGGCTAGTGGCTAGTAACTATTGTACAGAATAATACCAGTAGCAAGAATAATGTGTCAAAAAGCCTAAATCCCCCTTGGTTTCTCATTTATTAAGTTTGGAGCCGGACAAGGTTTCCTTTGCTTTTGGTGCGCAGAGCTTCTTTCAATCCACTATGAATATCACTCTACCTCAGTTACCATAGTCACCATCTGGTCAGCTGTTCCAGCTGGCCCAGCAGCCCAAAGGGTTCTCCTCTTTTGGGCCCACTGCACCATTCCATTTCCTGCTTGTTTTTCTAAGTGACTCTGGCTTTAGGAGTGTATAATTCTTGGAGGTCATTTTCTCTGTGAAGCCTTTCTTGATTTCTCTTGGCAGAGTAAGACCGACTCCCTTCTCTGGGTTCCCATTGGACACTTTCTGTGTTACTTTATTGTAACATTTACCACTTAACTTTAGTATTGGTTTAAAATCCCTCCAAGGGGAGGTGACATTATCTATTAATTTTTTTGTACTAGGAATCGAACTCAGGACCTTGTGCTTGTCAGGCAGGTGCTGTGCCACTAAGCTATATCTATATCCCTCTATTAGATTTTTTAAACTGCTAGAATACAGAAGAGTGCTCATTAACATTGGCATTTAACACATTTGTTTCAGTTAAAATACATTTTCTATTTTTTATTTAAGAAATGACATTCTATTTCTGGCTTGACTTGAGGTTTTAGTCAGCTAAAAGCCTTGGGTTCTATTAATATGAATTGATAACAGTGTTGTTTCCCCTCCTACTGTTCCCATTCAGTTTAATTTTTGAATGTAGATTCAGGATTTATTTCAGGTAATTTTTATCTTTTTGCTTTTGATCCAATAATTTATTCTGTAGAGATCTTTTTCAAGTGAGGATAAGAAACTAATATTCTTTGAGTAGCCACCAGATTTTAGAACTTTTACATTTACACAAGTTCAGCAAGTGTTATTATCTATGTTTTAAATAAGGGGAGACTGAGGCTAAAGAAGTTTTAAGTCATTTGCTAAAGGTCACTACCAGTAAACTTGAATCAAAGTGGCCAGATTCTAATTTGGTTTCAGTGATTTCTCTCATATGTTGTCTCTGGAGTTGGCTGTTTAATGAGCAAGTTCCCTGCTCTGAGCTCTGTGTCATCTGCAAATTTGATAACCATGTGTTTTATGCTTTCATTCAGATAACTGACGAAAACATGATTAGAATCAGGACCCCCTCCTTCTGCTTATCATTAGCACATTAGTCAGTGCTCATTGACTGTTCAGCTTTTCTCAAATCTTCTGAACTGTGCTTTAGCCAACTGACATTTCTCTGTTTGTCGGAAAAAAATATTATGAGAGATATCCCTGTCACATGCTTTACTGAAATCAATACACACTTCCAGTGACTATTTCATGTCTATTTTAAGCTGGAATGTAGCATCTTGCTTTCTCCCAAGTCCATTTTAGGTATCATTTTCAGAAACTCAGACAATATTTTTTTTTCTTTGCTAGACAATAAAAGAATCTCAAGAGTTGAAAGGATATTAGACTTTAGTCCAATGCACAATTGATGCATGCTTTAGAGTTCAGAGTTTTGGAAGCATTTGAGTATCATTGTTAAAATCAGGGCCTCAGGATTCAAATCTCAACACTACCACTGCTGCTTCCTAGCTGTGTGCCTAGGCAACCTGCTTAACCTTGCTGTGCTTCAGATTTCTCCAATGTAAGATGAAAACAGTAATTTTATCCTGTGTGAAGATCAGGTAAGATAATACATGAAAGTGCATAGAATAGTGTTTGGCACATGGCAAATAGTGAATAATTCTTAGCTATTACTTTCTGGTTAATTCTGGATGATTCACTGTAGCAGCCAAGTTTTCTCCTTCTAACAATACCACTTTACTTCCTCTTGACTTGGAGCAGTTTTCATACCTGACTGTTGTCAGATACTATTCCTTTGACCTTGCCTTCATTACCTGAGCTTCAGGATCTTCAGGTTGGTGGTAGAGCGCCGGGTCCCTGCTCTACTAACCTTCTAAGACTTGCAAGGCTGTCTCCAGAGGTGTTGTATGAAAGCTCTTTACAAACAAATCAGGCGATAACATTAATATTAACGTCAACAGGCTGTATAAATATCTAAGATTATCAAGTAGTATGTGACAGGTGTGTCACTATATGTCTATGGATTATTGCATTTATTCCTCATGACAATCCTATGAAAACACACATTCTTATTTTCTTGTCTTGTTTTGCATTTGTGGGGCCTAAGGCATGAAGAAGTTAACTTATTTGTCCAACAGCAGAGATTGAATGAGAGCTAAAAGCCTAATCAGGACTGGTGTTCTTAGTCACTGCACCTAGATACTCTTAATGTGAACCTTTTATTCCTTCTCAAAGTTATTATGTTTACATTGTTGAAAAAATTATAAGAGTAACATCAAATTTTTCTTTGTTTACTTCTAATGCTGATTTTACACCAACATTGTCCTTAAGGACATATTTGTATTTATAATTTTTACTTTTATAAAGTAAAAAATTACTTTCAGGAGCAGTAATGGGGCAGAATTTTGCCATCTAGCAGATCCAATGCTCAAAACCATGAAGATCCTTAAACAAACTCACTTGTTTTTATTTTTATGTGTATAAAAATAGTAACCAAGCATTTCAGATGGTGCAATTGATGGCATATGGAAGGAACCCTCTGAGAGCCCCAGTTTGGCCTCTGAGCAGGTTTTCTTCTCAGGGGTGCCAGCTTTCCAACTATTTCTTGTCATTCAGGTTTCTTGGATGCAAGATTTCTGTATTTGTTCAAAGAACAGAGTCAGAATTGGAATAAAGAACTGTGAAAGAAACTCCTGGAAGAGTTAGAGCAATGTGTGTGTGGATGGCACCTCCATGGCTCTGAGCCTTTGGATTTGCTGATTGAGCTTCAGAGAGGGCATCTGCCCAACATAACGGAGGGCATTGTACCTGTGGGGACTGGATATTGGTATAGATAATAGAGAATTAGGATGAACAACTTGGATTCTGAAAATCAGACAGAAGTCTCAAAAGAAATCAGAGTGAGCCTAACAAAGTTAAAGTTCCTGCTAACTTTGGGTGGTATTTGCAAGGAAACTTGCATGTGTGACTAGCTGAGCCATTATGGGCCCACAGGGTACATGTGTTCTATTGATATGCGGAGCAGTGCTAAGGGCTTGTCTGGAGGTGAGCTGAATGGATGGATGCGGTAATATGAGGGCAGGTTTGGGGAGTGTGGGCCCATGTAAATTCAGAGGGTCTGGGCATTTTGACACATGAACCCTTCTTTCTCATAGACAGTTATCATACACACACACACACACACACACACACACACACACACACACTCCTGAAGTTCTGTGGATAAGGATGTTACATTCCTAGGTACTTTCCTTCCCAGGTGAGGATTAAGGGGTAACAAATGTCCACCCTGAATGTATAGGTGCAGAATGACCGATCTTGTTTTCATCACAACTATCAGTAGACAGACTCAAGACAGCAAAACAAAGGAATAGACTGCAGCATATTAAAACTGTCTAGAACCTTCCACACTTCTGCTTGAAAGAGGTTGGGTTTGGAAAGACTCTGCACAATCATAAGTTTTGTCATCTCTTTTTCTCTTGTCTTTCTCACCATTTCTTTTACCATGTAATCAGACCAGCATACTATAGAGATGGTCATCCAGGCTGAGAGCACTGTTGGTTCCTCAGTATGTGTCCATGAAGTTTGATGGAGGAAACTAACCTTTAATGAATGTCCACTGTGTGAGAGGTACTGAATGGTGTATTTTAGTAGCATGTATAATGCAATGCAGTCCTGTGTGGAGTGGACATCATTGTTCTCAGTTCATAGATTATTAGTCCAGGGTCATATGTAGGTATGGTCTGGATCAACTCTGGGTTAGTCTTTCTTTTGTACCACGCTGCCATGATCAGACTGGAAGACTGGAAGTACTCTTCCCTAACATATTTTTAGGGTGCTACTACAGATTACTCTGTATCTGTGACTCCCACAGAGTCTGAGGCTAAAGCTGTGGAAGAGTGAAAGGTCAGCAGAGGAGAGAAGACCAGAACTCCCTTCATCATCAGGGTCATTGTGAAGTGCACCCAAGACACCTTGCTTTCTGTCATCAGAAAGTGAGCCTGGGTTAGAATCTCTGCTGTTTTATCTTGCTCCTTTCCCAAAAGCTCACTCCCACACTATCTTCATCATTCTGCAGATGGCTTTTGATTTGAAAAGTTTTCCTTTCCGTGTTAGTATGTCAAGTCCATTTTCTTTTTTTCCCCAGCCCTCAAAGAAGCCTCTCCTCAGCCAGCCCTCGGCTCCAGGGTGCCGATAGTGTGAGTTGCAGTGTGGAGGTGGCAGTTTTGCTGACTTTTTCTTGAACTTTAACTTACTGCATGCTTTGGCTTTTGCAGCTTTTTGAGGAATATGGGGTGGGCCGCAGAGAAGGCTCATATCCTGGGAGAGTGTAGGAAAGCACTGTAGTAGGTTTGTGGAAAAGCAGCCTTTTGTTTATTGCCCGGCCAGCATTATGCAGATTCTTACTTTTCATTGAGTGTCTGCTGGAGAAGTTTCTAGCCAATCCAGTGGGTCATGGAGCTCCTCTCCTTGAAAATTTGAAACCCTTTCATAAACACTTGCTAAGTGTTCATAGATGTGCCAGGATTTCCATTTTGAATGTTATGGTTAGATTTCCTCACTAGAAGCTTCATCAAAAGTCACCTTTGTCAGTTGTAATAGTGGTTGGTCTTTCTCTCCTCCATTTCTCTTCTAATCAGGTTTCCTATTAGTATTACAGAATATTACCAGGACCTAAAAGTAACTCTAAGCAGACCCTCACTTATTTGTAAGGAAGATAGGGCCAGAGATATTCAGAGTCCTGCCACAAGTCTCACAGTAAAATGAAGGCAGAGGCTGGAATCCAGGGTTTCTGACTCCCTGCACATTTCTGCCTTCTCTTTCTTCCATACCCTTTTGTTTAGTCAATTCCTTCTTCTTCTTCTTCTTCTTCTTCTTCTTCTTCTTCTTCTTCTTCTTCTTCTTCTTCTTCTTCTTCTTCTTCTTCTTCTTCGACTAACTTGTCCTTTTATTAGCAAATAGATGCTTTTGGAGTTTCTCTTAGAACATATGAGACTGGGTATAAGGATCATCACTAATAGGAAAGGACTTAAGTAAGAAAAATAGGAATGAACAAGAGAAAGATAATTCACAGAAGTAAAACATCCTGACATACATCTGCTGAGGATGGGAAGCAGTGATTCAAGATAATGGTTAATTTTTCCTTTCCCCAAAATGTGGCTAGAGAACCATATGAATTCATATGACTCCATAAGGAATGGACCCTTCTATTCAGTGTACAACCCACGTCTAGGTTTCAGCAGATGGGAGAGGGGATGAATGCCTAGCAAGAATCCAGCTCAGAATGTTTGCTGGACTGTTCACTGGTGGACCATCCAGACCTTACTTTAGCAGGTAGGCTTTTGAGAACCACGGGGAAGTTCTGGGAAGGAAGAAGTGAGCTCAAATAAAAGATCCCTTTCTTTCAGAATTCTCCATTCAGGCTAGGAAGTGAGGCACTTTTATTTCATTGTTCTGATGATAGTTTCCCAAGATTTGCAGTGTATGGACCTGAGAGTCTGGAGAGACTCTGGAAAGACCTCATTCTCCCCCAACTCTCCACATCTTCATCTGTCAGATGAATATGCTGAAAGTGTTTGTAGTAGGACTCTAAGGTGCCTTTTATTTCCTCCCCTGGCACCTCTGGGATTTCAGTTTCTGCAGTTGTTGCTGCACATGATTTGAGGACACATTAGCTTTCTTTGCCCCCAGTGTTGAGAGTAGGGCTTTTCCCCTTGGCTGTACATTAGAATTAGCCTGGTTGACTTGCATGACTTCTAAAAATGATGCTGCCCAGACTGTGGCCAAGACAGGTCTGAATTTCTGGAGGTATATATTCCGTCCCTCAGTGGATCTCAGACTGAACTTCTGGAGAGAGAAGTGAACCATACCTGAATTGTTTCTGTTTCTTTTGCCTGTGTTTTGATTACATGTACCAGATGAATCCTCTCTGTTCTCTTGTGGGCTGTAGTGAAATAGTGGGAGCCCCCTGAGTATCCCTGGATTCAGCCTGAGAGAATAGGATGATGAATTCTTACATTATGCTATATTGCCAAAACCATTCACCTGCGACTGCTTCTGGCACACGTCCAGCTGCCCAGGTAACAGCCTTCTGTGATGAGAGCAATGCTCAGACTTCCTGAATGCAAGTCAAAGTAAGGGGCAATTTGAGGCTAAGGGACAGAATGAGTCATGCTCACCTGGGAGGCTGTTGGTAAGTGACTAAAGACTCACTGGCCTTGTTTCCTACCTGGATAATTAGCCCCTGTACATGGGAGGGTGGTCTTGCATGACAAGCATCAAATACAAGAATCTTCTCCTCAATGTCTTTGACCCTGAATTTCCCAGAGACAGGGAACTTTAGTAGTGGGTACTGGAACTAGTTCATCCTGGCCCTTCAGTGTCCTGTTCGTGTATCTTCACCATATTTCATGCTTAGTGATGTAAGTTGGTAGGTTGAAATTGGCCATGGAGAGAATATTTACATGCTAGAAGCTGGCAGCTGCTACACATGAGCACTTTTTTCCTTGGTGTTCAATATTTAATTATTAGCACCACACTTCATTTGCTCCTTAACAAAGTAACCCATTCACTTGTGGAGTAGCAGAAGTTCTTTTCTTAACCTTCTGGAATAATTTAAGAAGAATCTAAGCCCCCTATTGCAAGATATCTCTCTGGATATTTGAAAATAGCTATGATATCTCGAGTCTTCTCTCTCTAAGGCGTATATCCTTAGTTTCTTTGACATTTTCTTATGCATTTTGCAGGCTAAGTAGATGTCTTTGCACACTGAGGTACAGTTGTAGAGTTTTCAAAGAAAAAAAGAACTCTCCTAGAGATGATCAATGGGCTGTTTCACAAAAGCCCTCCTTCCAAGTGCTGGGGATTGAACCCAGGTCTTTGCACTGAGCTACATTCCCAGCTTGTTCTCCTTCTCCTTCTCCTTCTCCTTCTCCTTCTCCTTCTCCTTCTCCTTCACCTACTTCTTCTCCTTCACCTACTTCTTCTCCTCCTCCCCCTTATTATTATTACTATTATCTTGATATAGGGTCTCACCAAGTCACTAAGTTGCCCAGGATGGGCTTCCACTTTTAATCCTACTGTCTGAGACTTCTAGAGTGTGCACCACCATGTGCAGATCATAAAGGGTTTGCATTTTCTTTATATACTTAGTGCCATCTGATGCCCTGTGATGCAGATGTTTGATATGAGGCAGGGTACAGTCTTAAGTGTGGCCGCTGACTGCAGTTCATGATCCTTTCTTAAAGTGCACATTGCTGCCAGAGCTCTTGATGGGCTCAATTTGTCAGAGTATCATCAAAACATGAATTCTGGTTTCTGAAGCAAGTAATTTCTCCACTTCTGTTTTGTTTTCTTTCACAGGCTTTCAATGTTCCCCTTTCTATTCTTCCCTTTTCTACTGCATTCAATCATGTGTCTCCTGATCACCAAAACTGCATCGAATGACAGCATTCTGAATCCAGGTTCCAGTCAGAGACATAACCAATGATTTGTTAAAAGTCTTCAGCTGACAGCATCTAAAAGGGAACCAGCAGCAAAAAAGAGGAAAGAAGCCAAAGACGTACCTCTCTTTTAAGAGTAGGGCAAGAATGGTTTAGAGCTGACCTCGGTCCTGGTACACTAAAGTAGCAAAAACGTGACCTTCCTTTCAGTGGTTTTATGTATAGGGCAGGGTCATGAAAGTCAGGTAGAGTCCTTTGGTCTGAAAGAAATGAGATTTTGGACATGACTTCACAGCTGGTGAATAAAAGGGTAATGCAAAAGATTTTTTGTTTTGAGTAACCGAGTCCGTTGACCTCCATAAGAGAGCTGTGTTGTGTGAGTGTTCTGGAAAACAGAAAACCATTTGGAGGTTGTCTGCCTCTTTGCTATGTTCCCAACATTGCTTTCTTTGTCTTTCATTTATTAAGTTTTAAGGCTTTAGGAGGAGGTGTAATGGCATTTCCATCTTCTTGACAGGCAGAGAGAGAGAAGAGAAAGAGGTGTGCATCTATGTTCAGGATTGTCTGTCAGATGGTGGATTTGAACAGAGGCAGTTGTTGTCATGGCAATAGCAGGTTGCATCCCACCACCATGGAAACCAAAGTTCAAAAACTGATGTTAAGGCTGGAAGTCACATGATGTATTTTTGTTTTGTTGTGTTTCAAAAAAAGAGAAGGGGTTTGGTTTTTCAGTCTGAGTTTTTTTTTTAAGGATGAGATTGAGTGATGAGAAAAATTGCAGTAAGGAAGGGACCAGGATAATGAAGTGGGACAGCATGGAATATGCACAGCCTTCCTTCTACCCCCTTTTCTGCTTGCTAGCAGTGTGTTTGTCTTGCCATAGGTGGGTGAGCAGGAAGAACTATGTAATTTTTCAGGTTTGTAGCCAGAGCTGTGCACTGATAACTATCATATGGAGAAGTTCCCCTGCCTTTGGGAGGTGACATGTGGCCTCCCCCCACCCCCGTCTGTTCATCAGCCCAGGACAGAGACTGGGAACGTAAAAGTGAGGATTGAGGAAGAAGGCGGAGATGGAGTTGAGAGAGGGACTAACTCCAAACATGGGGGTGGCCCACACGCTGATAAATTTAGAAAATTAACGTTTATTTTTAGGAAATTGAGAAGCCCTTCAGAACCCAAAGGAATGGAGCCTTTCTGCATTCCCCTTTTCTGGGCTTGCCTCCTTTGGACTGTCCCACTCTGCCAATCAGCCATAGGAATGAGTACTCAGAAGTCAAGATGGAGCCAGTTCAGGAGCCCATTCACCTCTAGACTGGGTGCTTTGCACTAGGATTACCTCTTCTCCTATGCTTTCTTTTTTTTTTTTTTTGCGGTACTGGGGATCGAACTCAGGACCCTGCGCTTGCTAGGCAAGCACTTATTCCACTGAGCTATATCCCCAGCCCCTCCTATGCTTTCTTGCCCCAGAGGGTGAGGATGGTTTGCTGAGAGACTTTAGAAAGTCCTCTTAGAGCTCCGTCTTTATTTCACACTCACACTTTCTACTATGATCAGAAAAGAAGGTGACAGGACATTCCCCAGTGAAGGGAGCTACCCTAGGCCTACTTTAGGTTTGAATTTTTCTTTCAGATGGAAGGCCTGAGGAATTGCACTTGTGGCCTGTGTGGCCAGGTTAGGAGGTGGAGATGCCTGTCTGCTGTAGGATGGGTACAGGCATACTCTCCTGGAGCGATGGTTATAGTGATGGCTGTGTCTGGGTTTTGGCATTAGGTCCTATTTTTCTGATAATACTTGTTTCTCCAGGGCAGATGTATCCTTCTTAGTGGGCTCAGGCGAGGGGGATATGATCTCACCAGCATGATCTCACTGCATTTCCATCAGGGTCTGCAGAGCTGGAGCCTCACTTCTTTGGTGGTTCAACCCCTCCTGTTCTTAGCGCTGGCCTTGGGTGTGATTAATGTCCCTTCTAATCACTGGGAGAGATTGCATCAGAGCCATCAGCTCCATAAATCCTCCACTGGGGACTGGTGTTTAGATGTGCTTTCCATATTCCCAGGAGGTTCTGGGCCAAATGTCTTTGCCTTCTTCCCGGAGGCCCATTACCATAATTTTCTTTTAAATCCTTTATTGGGGTGAGCTCTCTTCAGTGTCAGCCTGTGGCTGCAGCCAGCCAGCCCTCTCCTGGAGGCTGTGACCACAAACAGATGCTTTCCCAAAGCTTTGAGCCATAGCAGATGCTTGAAGATTGATTCCGTAGGATAATAAAAGTGACTGCGCATTTGTGTGGCACCTTACAGTTTCTGAGGGCTTTCATATTCATGTTGCATTTTAGCCACTCATCCTTTTGTACTTCTTCTTTTGTTGGAATGGTTGGTGGTGGCCTTCTCCTGACTCATGAGCACTGTGCAGGGGTAGTTTTTCCAGAAAGCTGTGTTGTTTTCCCACTGTTGAGTTACGTTTTCTCCATTGTATTCCAGGTCTTGAGAAAGATCCTAATTTTTCTCAGATACAAAAGCAATATAGCCTGGAAGCTTGGAGTAACTGTATTTCATCACCATTAATATTCAAAAATGTCCTTTTAAATATCATCACAGAATAGAAAAACCCTTTCCCAATAAGCACACGTGAGACTATTTATGCATAGGTGTTGAAGGAGTGGATAGACATATGCAAAGGTGTGTTAAACATCTTCAGAGACTATTATGTCTCTTAGAGTTAGCCATCCTCAAAGAAGAGGCTGATGGGGCAGAGGAGGAGACAGATCTTTTGGGAGATTATTCTGGGCCTTGGAAGGTGGTTATGGCTAAAGGAAGGAGAGGAGGGGAGTTATGACTAAAGAAAATGCTAAAGATATGCTGACACATGCTTCCCCTGAGACCGTGTGCACTTCTAGGCATCCCTAGGAGTTCTGGAAGGTGCTGGGGTGGCCACATGCTGCTGTCCACACATGTACGATCTCCGTTAGGCCTGGAGTTGGGAGAGTACAGCATTGTCTGCCTTCCTGTCCCTGGTGCTCCTCCAGCCTTCTGAACAATTCACTTTCCTTATGCTGTGATATCAGAAGCTCTGGGATGAGACAGCTGGGAGTAGAGGGGTCCAGAGGTGATTACAGAGGTGCATGTTTTTCTCAGAGAATACTGCATTTGCTGCCCATTGCTTGAGTTGTTCTTCATTCTGGACCTGTGGATCTGAAGCTGGGAAGCAGTAATAGGGACAGGCAGTGGATAGGCTCAGCCACAGCCCAGGCCTCATGGCTCTGTTGGCAAGTGCGTTCAGCACTGCCGAAACTTAGGAGGTCAGCACTCTCCCTTGCCCCAGCTTTTGGTGCTCAAGAAGAAGTTTAACAAATGGCAGGTGTGTGGGCCAGCAACGCTGCTCAAATTAGCTGTGTTGCTAAGGAAACAAGTGAACTGGTTGAAGGAAGGAGCATTGGGTAAAGGAGATAAATCAATAAGCGAACCTATTTTTATCATTTCCCTAATGATTGTCTTGAAACTGCTAGACAGAGAAGGGGAAGGGAGAGCTGGAGCGACACCAGTCCTCGTTACTGGGCACAGAGGGAGAGAGGAGTGGGGTGGTGTTTGGGGAGACTGCTAGGGAAGTTTATGAAGTGAAGTCCCCAGTGAGCAGACAGGGAGGCTGGAAAGGCAGCGTCTTGGGAGGTTTCAAAGCACTTTTCATGGTCATTTCCTCATTTGCTCTGCTCCACCCCTTTGATCTCTGGTTTTTATCCTCTTAGAAATCTTATTCTGATTTCCATGACTGTCACCTTCCTCTTTACCCTCACCTTGGGATGGGTTTTTTTTTTAGAATGTCTACAGCTTTTAATTGATTATAAATTAATACATGCTCATTACAGCACTCAGACAATGGATAAAGGAGTAAAGAAGAAAGTGAAAATAACCCTACTGACCAGAAAAACTCATTATTCTTCTAGCAAGACAGAATTTTATCCTTTCTCTCTCTTTCTCTTTTAACATTAAAGGCTCTTCTATGCATGCTGGTTTTTTCTTCTTTTTTTTTTAAATAGATAATGTGTTCCCACAGTGTACAGCACAAAAAGTTCAAATGGGTATATAATGTAGAGAGAATATGGGCTACGTTTTATAGGGGGATACCTCAGGCTCTCATTTCCCTGTGCTATTCAATTATAATTGATCATTAATCTATTAATTAAATAAGTTATTGGATGCCCACTATGTACAAACACAATGCTGGGCCCCAGAAACACAGAGGTGAACAAGGCAGGCAAAGTCTCTGGCCTCAGGCTCCAGGGCTCGCTGTTTCAGTAGCTCCATGTGTCCTGGATCTCAAAACGCAAACAACCTGGACATCAGGGAAGGGCACACTTGTGCCAAATGCATTTTGTATCAAGCGCTGACTATGCTGATGTGAAATGGGAGTCGCTGAATTCCTGGGCAGAAAGAACGAGTCCCGTGCAGCTTTCACCATGCCTCTGAGTATGATTCCGTGCCTGAAGGTTTTGAAGCGAGAATCTTCCTGGAGGCCATGACAAGTGGAGCTTCTTTTGACCTTCCCTAGTCACATCTTCGGGTCACCCAAGAGTTTCAGTAGCTTGAGCCATGGGCCATTATTTGTAGTCCAGGCTTTTCCTCCCTTTGACATGTAGCAGGGCCTCGGCCACTGGGTTGGAGGTTCAGCTGGCGGGAAGAAAGGGAGTCAGCCTGCAAAGTCAGGAGTGAGCCTGAGCCGGAGTGAGTAGCTGCTCAGTGGAGTTTCTCACCTTCATTCATCCCTACATTTAGCAGCTCTTGCTGCGTACCAGGGCCTCTGCTAAGCGCTGCCAGTGGGGAGATAAATCTGACTAGACAGCTGCCGGTGTGAGACAAGGAGTGAGGAGTGGGGACTGCAGAGGCCGCCGCAGTCTAAGTGGGAGTCGCTGAGAATAGTCTCAGGGTGCACAACCGCCAGGACCTGTCTTGCCTGCTCATCTACTTTTAGTTCTGTGGTTATTACTTTCATGCATGAAAGACCACCCTCAGAAGTAATCAAAGGCTGAAGCAGACTCTCAAGAGCTAGTGACATCTGTAGCTTGGATGAGAAGCTGTTTGTTCCCAGTTCCACTTCCTAGATCAGGGCCAAGGCTCCTTGGCCATGCTGAGCAGGTTTCTGAGTTTGTAGCTTGACACTTTTCACCATGAAAAATAGCCAGGTAAACCCCATACCTTTGTAAATTGTTTTGTTAAGAGAAAAGATGGAGCATGACATGGGAGAGGCACTAGTTCTACCCTAGTCAGAGCCACCAGCCCTCTTCCTGCTAATCTGGAGGACTGGCAGAGGGGCTTGTCCTGTATGAGTGTTTCCCAAGTATGCTCCTGGGAACAGCATTCCCAAAAGATGCTCTGAAAAAGAAGGTTATAAGGTTAAACAAGTGTGGCTACACTGTGTCCCAACCCCTTTTGTGTATGTGTGTGTGTATGGGTCGGGGGAGCATGCTGTATAGAGTAGTACTGAAAGCTTCAGGAGGTCTTGCTGGGAAGAAACCTACTTAACTTTATTTAACCCAGGCTTCCTCTCATTTATTTGGTTGCAAGTTCCTATAGCACTAGTATTTCATGGCCTACATTGTAGGAACTATGCCCTAAATGCAGTGGACTTCTGTTGTCATTCATCACTGAGTTGCAGGTGTATTATCAGTTCTTTTTCTGGATCTATCTCCCAGCCTGTTTTCAGGAAAGGACATAGAATCCTCCGCCATCACTTCTGGCATGTTCTCATCTTCATTTTCTCAGGCAGGTCTCAGGATTTTTATTGTCTCCATCAGCTCCAGGATAGCCTGGTCCTTGCAGGGGCCTAATGTCCTATCCTTGCTCCTCACCTTGGGATAGTCCCTTGTTGCTCTGTGTTTGTTACAGTTCTGCATTAGAGCTGCTCATGGGAGTAAGGAATTCTCACACTGTAATCAGTGGAGTCTGGTGTCCTTGACTGGGTGTGTTGGTGGGTTTGACCTAAGAAGGTAGACATGGGAGCTAGGTGTGTGCTGGTGCTATGCTTAGTTCTCAGAGGCTGAGCTTCGTATTTAGGGAGTTTGAAGGAGAAGGAACAGCCTGTAGTGCTGGGGCTGGGGGTTAGTTAATAAGGCTTTCCTCTGGCTGGGAGGACTCAAATAAGCACAGTGGGGTGTGGAGGCAGGGATCTGGCTCCAAGATCCTCCAAGGCTCACACAGATTCCAGATTTGGTGGCTAGTGGCAGGGAAGCAGAGGCCAGCAGAGCTGTCTCTGGGGTAGGGGTGCTGTGTGATGCTGGGAGTGTGTGGGAAGGAAAGATGGCCAGCTGCTGGAGAATGTGTGTGACTCAGGGATGCATGGTGATGGGGGAGGAGATGGCACTGCCAAATAGGAAGCCAGAGGACTTGAGGTTTACATACAGCCAGTTATCTCCCCTTTGCAGGCTCTTGTGTGAACCCCAGGGCCAGAGCAACTGGTGGGCCACTCACATCTCTGTGCACACTCAGCTTCTGCCTGCAATATGTCCTGCGATCTGCCCCTCCCAAAAGATCCCTCAATACACGTTCAGTACTGCCATTGACAGAGACAGACAGAGACATCACCATGAAGATGGGATAGAAGGCATCGGGGGGACATTTGTGATTTACTCTCTGTGTGTACTGGAAGGGAGGGTTTTAGGGCCTCTATGCTTCACAGCCAGCCTGGCTCTGTGGGGAGAATGGCCTTGTCACTTCCTTTCCTTCACCAGATCTACTATTCTCTCCTGCCTAGATTCTGGAATCTGCCAGAGCATGGGCTTCTCTGCAAGACCAGTGGCACCAGCTGGCTTGGGTTTGTCATAATGCAAGTTACAGAATAAAATCGGAGCATGCGGGATGACTGCGTACTGGGAGACAGCAGTGATTCCCTTTCTTTTGTAACAGTCCTCCCCTTGCGCTTGCAGCAAAACCTGTCTACTAGAGTCAGGAGGCTGGGTTTGAGTCATAGTCCTGCTTTTCAGAAAGACACAGGGAGCCCTTCATCTACCTTCTGAAAAATATAAAAGAAAAAAGCTGCATTCATTCATTTGACTCACAGTTTGGTTGCTAAAGGCTTGGACTTTGTCACCTCAGGATGCTACAACTTTTTGCTTCTTGTGGATGCGGAAGCTTAGGAGAAAATAGGATGGGGCAAAGCAAGCTTCTACTGGCACCATGAAGTATTCTTCTGAGTTGGTTACTAAAATAAAAGGGGCCTCACACGGGAAGAATGGTTTATTTTTCAGGAGTTCCTCTCTGACTCAGTTGAGAAGAGATTCTAAAGGCACCCAGATGTGAGTCCCACAGGGCAACAGACAGGCACAACTGGGTCTTTGGAAAAGCACTGTTACAGTGCAGAGGCTCGAACGATTAGAACAGGGTGCCTGCTCCTGCATTAATCCTGTTTCTTCCATCCACTTGCAGCGCTTGTTAGTTCCTGGACTTGTCTTTGAATTCACTCGCTATGTGGAGTGCCTACTGGGTGCCTAACTCTGATTCTTACTGGCTTCTTTTCCTTGGAGAAGATGCCTCTTCACAGACATACACTGTCCTGCCTGCCTGCTTTCTAATACAAATCATGCAAATCAGAAGCACAGTGGGGTTTGATAGTTTGTACATTTATTGGCACAGCCATCTGGGAGGCTGTGTCCCTCTTTCCTAGGTGAGTTTGTTCCTTAACTCCTCCTTCCCCACGCCGTTTGAGTACATGATCTTGGCCACCATCATTGCCAACTGCATCGTCTTGGCCCTGGAGCAGCATCTTCCCGAAGATGACAAGACCCCGATGTCCCGAAGACTGGTATGTGCTTCTCTCCCTTCCACATTTTCCCCCTTCTTCTTCCTCTCCCTTGGTTCCCTTCTGCTTGGGTTTATGACCTTCCCTGTTGCTTTACTCCACTCCTTATCTGTGAGGAGCTTGCTCTTTGCCAAGGACAAAGTAACAGCTAACAGCCCCACTGGGATTGAAGAGGAAAAGAGGGCCTTGCAGACACGCATGTATATCACATGGGAGCCAGACAAGAAGAAAGGGCAGGCACAAGGCCGTTTGCTTTATTCCTCTTTCCCAAGGAATTCCCCAAGTGAGAGGAAAAAGAGGGCAAAAGGAGAGAGGAGCACGGAAACACAAAGCTTTCTGTGTTGGTGGTTACAAACTCGCTAAATGCTGACGTCCATATTCTCCCCAAAGAAATGACTCACATGTCTAATGTATTCTCCCTAAAGAGGGCAAACAAATTGCTTAAAATCCAAATGTGTGGGTGAGTGGTTCTAGCCTCATTACCTGACCATGAGAACTCTGAATTTTTAACTGAGATGAAGATCAGCAACGGAGAGGCAAGCTTCTTCAGGGAAAAGCCAATGGGGACCTATAGCAGAATGAAATACAGTTTCTGGGGTGACCCCACACATATCTGTGTCTATCGTTAGCCCCCTTGCACTGTGTACTCCGCGAGTCACAGTCAGTCTATAGCCCCAGATCTCCCTTGGCCCTTCATTACCCTTGCTTTCTACCTACAGGCACACAGGAAGTAGAGTGTGCCTTTACTTGCATCTGATAAGGAGCAATTCTCTCACTGGTGCTTCTATTCCTTGTTTCCACAGGAAAAGACAGAACCGTATTTCATTGGGATCTTCTGTTTTGAAGCTGGTATCAAAATTGTGGCCCTCGGATTCATCTTTCATAAGGGTTCATACCTCCGCAATGGTTGGAATGTCATGGACTTCATCGTGGTCCTCAGTGGGTGAGTTCTCTTCTTTGCTCTCCCTCTTTGTGTATATGTAGGTGTAGTGGCACATACTTGTGTATGTGTATGTGTATGTGTATGTGTATGTGTATGTGTATGTGTATGTGTATATGTATCTGTAGAGACTGGTGCAGGTACCCTAGAGTAGAAAGACAGCAGATTGCAAAGTAGACATACAAGAATATATTAAAGGATAAGTCTTCCTGTGGTGTTGGACTACAGAGGACCCACCTCAAGAGGAGTGAGAGTGCCCTATGGAGATGTTTGTGGTATTAGACAGAGGCTATAGAGCTCTGGGGAAGGTCTGCCTTCCTATTCTGTGCTTGGATAGCTTGTTGAACCCCCACTTTCCTGGGGAGGGAGGCTTTTCGCTTTAGCCCTAGCCTGAGAGGTACCTCTGAGATGAGCCAAAAGATACAGGTGAGTACAATTTGTGTTGGGGTCTGGAGAAGACCCTGACTCTATTTTCTAGGCTGATTATTAAGACTCATGTTCTGACAATAGAATTTTTAAAATGATTTGCGTATTTATTAATAGCATAAAATTGAGTCACATTAAATGTTTGATACGTCATTCCTTGGAAATTAATATAGTAATACTATTGTAGGCCTGACCTGGTGTCACAGGGGCATACATAATGCTGGTACATTTATTAAATATCTGATAAAGCATTCTTTGGGGTATAACTATAGTGAAGGACAGGGGGCTGGGCCACCACTTTCATAGCAGATAGGACGAGGTTTGGCAAAGGTGGCAGTGGGCATGTCACATTGGATTTCTGGGGTGTGGTGGGTCTCCACATCGGGTGGCTCCTGGTGCCTACATGGGAAGGAAGCAGTATGGTGTAGACATAGCTGTTATGGGTATGGTCTGGAAGTTCCCTTCTGCCTGGTCAGCATGCGGAGCTGAAGAGCTGGGAGTATGTCACCACATTCAGACTGACGAAAGGAGGGGGGAAAAGAGGAAATTTTTCCAAAGAATAATTGGGTGAGATAGGAAGCAGCCAAGTCTGTGAAGGATAAGAGATTGGGAACCATCGTCTTGTGGGATAGACACAGCACTGATCTTTGACCTTTACACTAATTGTGATTGAGTGAAAGAAAGAGTGGGAGATATAAGGGACTGAAATAGAGTTTGTAAGCAGCCAACCCCTTGATATAGGGACTGGATACATTGATGGGATGACTATTCATGCTTAAATCATATATTGCTTTATAATGACATTTTCTGGGGGTTATTTTTCTTAAAAAAATTCTGCTACTAGATTTTAAGTATGATTTAGTATATGAAAGTACATTTTGTACACAGTATTATAGAATTACATTGTCATAGAAAATGTAGCATGCCTGAGTGATGTTTTAAATGTCTCTAAAATAAATATGTACTGTATAAGAAAAGGCCTAAATGGGAATCTGAGTCATTTAGAAATGCAATGATTCTGTCTAGAAGTAAAGTGCTGTGTAGTGTATAGTATTTGTCAAAATTGGTCCTGTTCAGACTATATGTGTCAGAGACCACTTGAAATTTTTTGTCCAGTTCATTTATTTTTATTTTAAACTATTACATGTTCAATAAAGGAAATACAAAAATATATAAAGATCAAAAGAAGGAGAAAACTCATTCACTGATTAAGAAAAACTCTTGATTATTTTGTGGTATTTCTTCTCAGCCCTTTAATGCTAAACAAGCTTTTGTTAAATGCCTGTAATTTTGTTGCCTTTCTCAATACAGTATGTGCCTAGCACATGTTATTTATTCTGCATTTTGATAAAACATTCTGTAATGACTGGTCAGCAGTTTGTCAAAGAGATGTATGTAGTTTGCTTCTTAGTTTTGTATTATTTGGCACTTAGATTGCTTTCTGTCTTTTGCAATGAAAAATAACTATTAAAGATGCTCAGCATACATCTTTTGGATGTCACATGTTACCAGATATTTTGACAGATTGAACTCAGTGAAGCCCTCTGTATCCATGGATTCTATGTAATGGGTTCAACCAAGCATGGATAGAAAATATTTATGGAAAAATTGTGTCCATCTGCACATACACAGACTTTTTGCCTTGTCATTATCTCTAAAGAGCTCAGTATAACGACTAGTTATTTGTACATAACATTTACACTGTATTGAGTTTGATAAGTAATCTAAAGAAGATTTAAGTATGTGGAAGGGAGGATATGCACAGGCTGTGAGCAAATTCTATGCCATTTTATATAAATTATCTGAGCATGCACGGACTGTGGTATTCACAAGGGGTCTTGGAGCAGATCTCCTGCAGCTACCATGGGATAGTTGTAGGGGTATGTGTTTGTTTCATAGGGGAATGTGGTTGTTCTAGTGTGGGATCTGAGAACTATGATGGGTGAGAGGAGGTGGAGGAACCAGACCATTTGACTAGATAAGGGAGGATGTTGGGAACTGTAATAAATGTTGCTAATGTTGTTGAAGGAGCAGGTGTGAGGGGATCAGCAGGGGCCATTTGTTGACATGACCAAGAAAGTCCTCCATTCCTTGCCTGGATGTTCAGGGGTGCCTAGACTGGGTGCAGATGCTGAGTGGGGCCAGGTCATTGGTTCTGTCTGTGATGTTTACCCAGCCCTCTCATCTCCCTTTCTTAGAGGCTCTCCAGAGTTTGCTGCCTCCATAGATAGCCTTGCAGGCCTGTGCTTTCCATCCGAATCTACAGAACTTTGTCTTGTGCCCTGTAGACTGACTGCTTAGCTATCTGCCAGGCACCCATTGACTTCTTTCTCCTTAGTTCATTCATATGGGAACAGGTTCAGGCAAAGAGGTGATACTTAGCTCCCTGCTGAGGGCTGAGGCTTGTGGTTCTAATCCACTCGGATTAATAATCAATTGTATTTGGTCTTGCATTCACATTGTGTATTCATCTACATTGCATTGCTTCTAAGATGTGAGCCATCTCTGAAATCATTCTATGTGTTACAATAGTGGCATGGCAGAGTTTAACTGATGGCATGTTTTATCTTTTTTTCCTAGTGATACATTAAATTATGGGGCATTTTATAGTTATTGGGGTCTCAGAGTCAATGGACTATGTTGTAATACCAGCCTAGTGAAGCACGCAGAGCAGATTTCAGAAATGAGCCATCCAGTACTGACAGAGGTTAAGTCATTTGCCCATGTCACCTAGGTCAAATTGTACCCTTTGATCCTGGGATGAAATCTGCCTACTTGCCCAGGTCAAATTGTACCCTTTGTTTCTGGGATGAAATATACCCTTATTCCAGGGAGTCCCTCTCCAGGTCACACAGTGTTCACCTTTTACCTTCCCGACACCTGCACCCACAGTGGTTCCTGCTGACAACTCCTCCTTCCCACCACATCTCCAGGTGTCAGCTCACATTTTACTCCTGTGCATGGGATGGATGACAGGTGCCAGATCATGACACTGTGCCTTGAGGCTGAGGCTGCATAACATCTCAGCTTTCAGAGTTAGAGATGGGCAGGGTGAGGTGGGATGGGAGAGAGTGGAAAGAAAGTTGGGTGCTGCAGTGTCTGACAGCTGGCTCAGCACAGACCTTTGCTGAGAGACAATGGAAATAGGCCCCAGGCCACCACATGCTCCTTACCATCTCTAATCTTCTCACACTTAGTATTCTTAGTTTCTGTAGGTTGAGGTTATTTGTGGTTTGGAAAGCACATTCATCTGTACTAATCTTCATAACCTTATAGAAAGGATTGTCTTAGCACGTTTTCTGCTGCTACAATAGAATGCCTGGGACTGGGTAATTTATAAAGAACAGGGGTTGTTTCTTGCTCTCCTGAAGGTTTAGAAGTCCAAAGGTATGGTGCTGGTATCTGGTGCAATATAACATGAAGAAGGACCTCAGGTAGTGAGGAAACACACACACACAAAGGGGAGAAATTGGCCAAATGGATCTTTTTATCAGGAGCCTATGACTTACTATAACCAACCCACTCTGGTGGTAATAGCCTTAGTCTATTTATTACGGCAGTGCCCTCATGCTCCAGTGACCTCTGGAAGGTCCCATATCTTAATACTGCAACAATGGTGATTAATTGTCAACATGAAGTTTTTTATTACTATATGTTTATCATACATAATAATTACAATCATCTTGGGAAATTGATACATATACATATTCAACATGAGTTTGGGAGGGATAGTCATGCCAAAGAAAGGGTTTTATTATCCTCAATTTACAGATAAATTTACAGGCTGATGTTCATCAAGGGTATGCAACTTGCTAGGAGGCAACTGACCAAGGCCTTGAGCCCATATCTCTGGCTTTCAATTCCTGACATTCTTCATACTCATACAACCTCAAGTGCTCTGTAGTCCAAAAGCTTTCTGATTTCACATTCCTTTGATTTCTAAGAAGCAGATGGAGAAGCAGAGAAGGGTGTAGTCAAGCAATTGATCGCAGCTCAAAGCTGGGGCTGTACATGTGATTTGAAGAGGGTAAGGGCCCATGTGTCCTTCCTAAGACTTTTCCCTGTTGGCTTAGAATAAAATTCCCTGCTCTGTGGCCAGGAAGCCACATTACATATCTCTCAACATAATGTGGTGTGATGAATAAAATTAAATCAGAAGATCCAGCTGATTTATTAATTGGTTTGTTTATTTACCCATCTATCTATCCATTTATTTATTCAGCAAAACTAGTATTGTCAAATACAGAAGTAAATGCTGGGACTGAGAAAAACCCAAGTTAATGTGGATATGTCAAGCGAGTTCAATGAGAAAGGCACTCACAAGAAAACCAAAAAGGCAGGAACAAACAAAGCTTTATTAAACTGGCTAAGAGGCAGTCTCTAACCAGGAGCTGGAAAGAATGTCTGTGCAATCTGGGTCTCACCTTCAGTTTAAGTACATTTTAGGTTTGCATAGTAGCCATTACCTCATTTTTGGGAATCTCACAAAAATTATAAAGTTTACTCTTCCCAGAAGGTCGTACAGTTGAATTCCAAATGACCATTGCAGTTTAACTTTTAGCTTGCTTCCCAATCTGTCCTATTTGTGCTGTTCCCATTTTATGACTTTGCTCTACTTTAAGTCAGTTGATCACTATCCAAGAGGACCAGGGTAAAAAGTGGGGGATCAACTATAGCTTAAGTGAACTCTAAGTGACTTCTATTAATATGGACTTAAAAACAGGAAAATGCAGTCTCTCTTGCCCTAACAAATGTATTCTCATTCTGTTGATAGATACTAGAATTTGCCATTTCTTAACAAAATTTTATCTTATACAACTTGGGGTTTCTCCTGCATTGGTAAAAATTCAAGAGATGCTATTTTTAAGCACTTCTTAGTCAACCTGGAGTATTCCAAATTATTTTAAGTTGCTATTATACATTAACCTTAATAATAAACTGTAAAACCTGAAGTGTGTAGCTCCTTTTGAGGAAGTCAATAGCAGTCCTAAACCATGGCAGGGCACTTTTCATACCTGTGTGCCTAGCGTCTGGCATCTGGTCAGGACTCAATAAGTGCTAATTGAGTTGAGTCGCTTACTCTGTCCCCAGAATCTCTTGTCATCCATAAGATACAAAGATAAATCCTGAGGGAAGCCTGGGCTGGGCTAGAGAGGGTTTGTCTGCTCCAGCACCTTCCTTTTGGTCTTCCTGGGGGTCTATATTTGTAGCTGCATCTGCCTGGCTCACTCACATTCTGATCACTGTGGTTTAAGGACATGAAAGCTGGGACCTCACTCTATGGGCCAATAGGACATATTGGTTTTTTAGTCCTCAGGGACCATCTACCAGGTTCTCAATGCTACCTCTTGGGTATTGTTTCCTGGATGAGGGGGCTGAGGTGAAAACTGAAATTTGAAAAGTTAACCTTTGAGAGGTTGTGGGAGAGGAACAGAGTGAGAGGTTGTGGGAGAGGAACAGAGAAAGAAAAAAGTGAAGGTCAGTACCACATTATGTGCATTGGACATACAGTAAATGTTGCCATGTACTGAACTCTGTGCCAAATGGTATGTTTTTTAAATAGTCTGTTTAATTCTAAAACATTGTACCACAAGGTCAAAGTTTCAGGCTTGATTATATCCCAGGCTGATTTTAGAGGTGAGGAAGCTCAGGCACAGACTATTTAAGTAACTTGCCCTTATCCAATGGTTGCTCCAGCTGTCTCTCTTTATTCACAGTTTTGTCTTCTGTGGTTTCAATTAACAGTGGTCATCTGTGGCCTGAAAATATTAAGTGAAAATTTTCAGGAATAAACAATTCATAAGTTTTAAATTGCATGCTGTTCTGAATAGCATGATGAGCTCTCAAGCCATCCTGCTCCATCTCTCTGGGGGGACGAATCATTCTTTTATCCTGTGTATCCACGTTGTATATACTGTCCACAAATAATGCCTAGTATTCTCTCTGTGGTCAGCGAAATCTACCTCTGTGACATCATAGTGCTTGTGTTCAGGAATGTTCATTTTACTTAATAATGGCTACAAATGATAAGAGTAGTGATATTGGCCATTTTACTGCAGCATATTATTATAATTGCTGTATTATTATTATTGTTAATTTCTTACTGTGTCTAACTTACAAATTAAATTTTATCTTAGGTGTGTATGCAGAGGAAAAAGCAATGTATACAAGGTCTGGCACACTGAGCTTTTAGACATTCACTGGGGGTCTTGGAACAAGAGCCTGTAGACAATGGGATCATGGTGGAAGATATTCATGACAAAGCCAGAGTCTGAACCAGGTCTTGCTTTCACTGACTGGGCTCCCTGCCTGAGTCATACTGTCACTCCAGCACAGAGATGACATTTGCTGCTTCTGTGCTGGTGGAGAAATTCAGCCTTCTCTCCTTATTTCCCCTGTGCATCCTTAGGTTCAGGTCCCTTTCCATTTAGGGAATCTTTTTTTCAGTTGTATGTTAAGGTGCTGGTGGAAATATATATCTTCTCTTGAATTCATAGCTACTCATGGATGGTAATGTAGACTATTTTCCCATCAAAAAATGAAAATTAGCTCGTAGCACACTCTACTATCAGTTTTGCCAGCTTTCAGTAGAAGGTGACCTGTTTTGGTTATTCCTTAACTGTGGATGTTGTGCAAGCTCTGGGGAGTGTCTGAAACTCTTCCTTTGTCCAGGTTGTCAGCCCTGACCCAGGCAGTTACCGGAGCACAGTGAGATACACTCAGTTTGCCATGCACAGGGGTAGTTATGGGTGAGGTAGGTCTTAGTGTCCCACACTGGGGACAGTGATGGTATGTGCCATGCACACTTAGGAAAAAAGCACCCTACCTAGCTTAGAGGCACTTCTCAGGGAAAGCTTCTTGAAGGCAGTAACTGTAAAGTGAGGCTTGAATAGGTGCACTGTGCAGGGAGAAGGAGGCAGGGAGCATAGAGACAGACAGACAGCAGGACATCTTTGGGAACCGGCAAGTGGAATAGTGAGAAGTACGCAGGGAGAGGTCAGTGTGTGTGTGTGTGTGTGTGTGTGTGTGTGTGGTGTGTCTGGGACAGCCTGGGGCTGGCTGGGAGTGTGTGCTGGACCCCAGAGCCACAGGGGACCTCTCAAAGCTTTAAGCAAGGGGAGAAAAAGGAGTGAAATCCTAGTTCTAACTCTGTTCTAGATGCTGTGTATGTTGTTTCATTTCTTTTCTTTTTATACCCTGAAATCACCTCTACGAAAAGGCATGCAAAAGAGAAGGGAGCCATCTCCATGTCGCTAGCTGCAGTTCGGGAGAATTTGCGTAGCCAAGCAGAGAGGAAAGACAAAGGGAAACAGGGACAGGGAAGAGAAAAGCCAGGCGAATGCTGCAGAAGAGCGAGGAGCTGCCGGTGTGCGCCCCCAGCTTGTCACCAGCGGCACATGCAGAGCGGTTCAGCCCGCAGCCTGGTGGGAGGAGGACGATATCTGGAGCTAAATATATAGCGATAGGTATTTTTAGAGGGTTTTCTGTAAGGACGCTGCCCTAACATATGAATTTCCCTAGCAGCTAAAGATCGAGGAAAGCACAGTTTTCCTATGGGAGCACTGTCTCTCTGGTGCTGAGAATGTGGGGGAGGTGTTGCAAATGCAGTACCAGGGGGCCCCCTGCCCAGTTTAAATCCCTGCGGGAACAGTGTGATAGCCTGGGGTATTATATAGTATCTCCAAGCCAGGGAGCCCAGCAGGGTTTTATAGACCTAGTTTTGACTCACCTTTTCTGTTCTAGGTGGGTGAAGGGGTGTGTGTGCGTGAGGGAGCAAGGCAAGGAGCAGAGGGAGAAGGCATGGGAGCTTGTGATTTTGGAGATGGGGAAATTGAGGCTGAATGAAGAGGCAAACTGGGTCTGGAGCTACCCAGCTGTGCAGAGGCAGGAGGAGACTAGGAAGGCGGCGTCTTGACGCAGAGAGGGGGTAGTTCTTCAGTCCTTAGGCCTCACTGCTTCTCACAGCCTTTCTCCTTTCTTCTTGGGTGATGGAAAAGATGAGGTTAAAAATGCAGAATTTTTTTTGTCTGTTATTATTATGTCTTCTTAGAATACAGAATTTCATTTCAGGGAAAGAGGTAGACAAAAAGGCAAAATATAAAGCTTAAAGAGTTCTTTGTAGCTCTGTGCTGGTGACAAACCCAGCTTTTTCAGGGAGGTTTCCAAGAGTGGCAATTAATAGTTAATGGGCAATTGAGTTGGAATTATTCCTTGGGTAGTAGTCTTTTTTCTCATGTATTACCTTGGTTTCCCCTTCACACATACTTAAATGCCCACTGGTTCACTGAACAGGTATTTATTAACCACCTACTATGTTCAGGGATAAGACAATGGTGTCTGATGGTTTCTCTTTCCTGAAAGTCTATGTGCCACCCCTGCTGTTAGGAGCTCAATCTAGAGAGAAGAGATTGGGGCCTGAATCAGTTTTGATATCTGCAAAGAAGACAAAGAGCTAGGGGGAGTGAAGAAACCTTCAAAATCTCTTTGTAGTTTTGTCACAGGACAGGGTCCGAGGAGGTTTCCTCTCAAAGAGCAGATGGGGGCCCCAACTCACCCACCCGTGGGGTAGGTTGTAGATTCACTGATTTCCATCACAGAAAGATGTGATCATTTGCAAGATGTGTCAGTGAGAGGAATAAAGAGGTTTTTTAGACAGAATTTAAAAAATACACATGCAAAGAACAGTTTGCAGCCCATGGAGACAGATGCGCATCATGGCCTGGTGCTAGGCTTTTTATGTGGTCTTGGGATATCTTCAGGATGGGTGATGTAGGATGTGCCTTCCCACAGCTGTCAGCCTGCCCATTTAGTGGGCTGGGTTAGAATGAAGCCCTTTGGATGGGTTTGGAGTTGGAGATACACTGCCCACTGAATGTCAGAGGAGGAAAAGCATAGCCCCAGCTTCAGGGGCTCTCTGTATCCGTAAGACACTCATGCAGTAGTTTTTTTTTGGAGTAAGCTTCCTGTAAAGGAAAAAGGAATTGTAATGTTTGTGTCCTGAAGCTGCAGTTTTTCTTGCAAGTGTAATTTAAAAATTATTACTTTTCTTATCACCTTTCTTCTGATCCTCATTTCTTCAATGCTACCCCAGTAGGATTTAGGATGTCTTTTACTTGGCTTACATTCACTCTGGGTGATTTAAGGAGAGGAATTATGACAAGGTGCTTTCCATGGCAGACCACCTTGGGTGGCCTGGAACTTCTGCGTTAAGACAGCCAAATGCATACACTCTTAGGAGTGTTTGTGGAAGAGGGAGGGGTGGTGCAAATCTCAAGCCTTGTCTGCAAAGCCCAGGTGGATGTAGTGTAAGCGTTTATTCTATA
Source organism: Dinomys branickii (assembly GCA_004027595.1). NCBI lineage: Eukaryota > Metazoa > Chordata > Mammalia > Rodentia > Dinomyidae > Dinomys > Dinomys branickii. The sequence continues at coordinate 8,484 of PVLD010007353.1, read as the reverse complement.
GGCTTTCAAGATAGAACTGTGGATTAAAAGAGTGTTTATATTTCCTTTCTGTGGATGAACTGTATCTCCTCACTTGGGTAGAAAGTTGTGCACTATGCATATGTTGTAAATATAGCCCACAGTTAACTGTAAGTGAGTCAGTGTAAAATGTGAGAACGCACTGGGACTATTTAATATATGTGTCGTGGAAGTCCGGAAATAGATATGTTGAGTGCCAGAGTGGTTTTCAAAGGGAAGAAGTGAGGTGGGGCTGTACAGATGTTGAGAGGAAAAGAGGGTGTGCTGCTCTAAAAGAGATGTGAAGAAAAGTACTAGTTTACTAAAGCTCAGTTGCTGGGATTCAGGCCTGGGAGAATAATACATTTGCCCATGTTTCCCTTATTTTTTTCTTAGAAGAGGAAATGGAGACTCTTGTCTGGGATCATGTAGATGAGCTGCGTAAACTGGGTCTTGCAACCTGGTTTGCAGAGCTCCAAGAACAGGACGTTGTTGCAGTCTTACCCGCTGTCCTTGGTGGTGAGAATCTCCTGCTTCTTGGTTGTTGTATTCAGACCAGCTAGCTGGTGGTGTTGAGAAATGAGATGATTATTTGGCTGAAACACACAGACACACAGACACACACACACACACACACACACACACCTTACATAGAAACACAGTTTAATCTAGTGGGTTGAATGATTCAGGGTTCTGGGCTCTAGTCTTGGGCCTGTGTGCATTCCATCTGAGATCTAGGGACAGTAAACCAGTTTTGTTTCAATTTCCTTTATAAAGCTTCATTTATGGGAAGAAGGTAAAACTTACCCTAGCTACCTTATCAAGGCTTGTGACAAGCAAATAGAATGGTGATCACTCCCATTTTTCCGAGAGCTGGTGTCTTATTTTATTATTTATGTAAAGAAGCCTTCATATATCATATCAATGCTTGCACATACAGTCTTGTATCATTTAATGGTGGGGATAAGTTTGGAGAAAAGAGTCATTAAGTAATTTACCTCTATGTAAACATGATAGAGTATGCTTACGTACTAAGAAAGACTACGATCTCCCTAGGCCATAAAATAGTATGGAGCCATTGTTGGTGATGTAGTCCATTGTTGACCAAATCATTGTTATGCAGTATATAACTGTATTATTATATATGTAGAAAGATAAAGCAGACATTATCTCCAATTCCCAGAGGAGGGAACCAAAACTCAAAGAGGCTGAGTCAGTGGCTGAAGGCCAACCAACTTCTAAGTAAGGGCTAGCACTGGTGTTGTATTTTATTTATTTTTTGGTTTTTTTGACATGGGGCCTTGCTATGTAGTTCAGGTTGTCCCCAAACTCAAGGAGCTTCTCCTGCCTCAGTCTCTTGAGTGCTGGGATTGCAGGAATGTACCATCATACCTAGCCAGCACTAGCATTTTAATTGTTACCAACAATTCGAAAGCCCACGCTCTGTCTACTGTAGAGCAGACTTCCTTTGTGAGTGTGTTATAAAACAGTGAAGTAAAAACACCAAAATCAATGAACAGCAATCTCTTCCCTTAGGACAGTGATATTGTGAATATAATGTTAAAATGTACATAAAGCACCCTGAGTGCCATTTAAAAAGGTGTGTAAAAATTAGAAGTATGCAAAATATTTTGATACTGTGGACCTCTCTCAGAACAGCCTCTTATCTCTATGGTACTTGGTAACCAGAGAAATGAATTTCACTGAAACTTACTGAAAATTCTAAAACTATGACTAATTTTCAATTTTCCACTAGTTATCATTTTGTGTCAAGACAGACGTTTATTCCAAATTGAACAATGGTTATATCTTATTCCCTCTTAGTCATATAAATGATTTTATCAACACCGGTAAAATCTTACACAGTTTAATTATTAACAAGAACAGCAAAGAAATTTCAAGAGTAAAGGGTGAAACAAAGGCCTTCATTTTAAACTTTATGAATAATAAAACATTACATGTTTGAGACTTCTGTTTTTGTCTTCCCTTTCTTTGTCTTGGTCTTCTGTTTCCCCACCACCTCTCTACTTCTAAAGCACGGATGGGGTGGAATGGCCTGCCCTTTCCCTCCTGCTTCTGAATCTGAAGGAGGAAGGCTGAAGAGGAGGAGGCTTCTTTTAGCAGGAGGACCAGTCGGAGAGGCTGTGGGCAGAACGGGGCTGAGCTCTGACTTCCTCTTCCTGTCTTTCATTTCCTTGTTTCTTCACTGCCACTCTTTTGTCAGGAGCCTGGATCTGCATGACAGGATGGCTCGCAAAAGGGCTAAAGGCCATGACTTTTCTCCCAGACTTCCAACTCCGGGACAGTGACTGGGAGGCAGAGTGACAAGTGTGGCTGTCTCACACTTTAAGTGGCATCTGCAATGCATTTGTAATGATTTATGTATGTCACCTTGAGAGGTGCCCACATCTCACCCTTCCCTTACCACCCCTCCAAGGCCCCGCTGGCCTTTGTGGTGGTCATTCCTCTTTCCATTGGATTGGAAAGTGGGAGGCTTGAGACTGACACGGATCTGAGTCTGAGTTGGTTTTAGGTATCTTTGCTGTTGAGGGTTAGTCAAAACTCAGGCTGAGGGGGCAACAGCCAGGACAATGCATCTCCAGGATTGGCCAGCCTATACCCAGTATGGAATGTTGCACTGCATGGTGAGGACAGATGTGGGAGGGAAGGAAGGGGAGTGAGAGCCAATATTATTGAGCACATCCTATTTTAAAAAACACTGAGCCGATTGCTGAGGAAATAATGATGGACAGAGATACCATTTCTGTTGTTTTAGAGCTTGCTGTCTAGCAGAGAAGACACATTAAATTTCAATTTGATGGTGTATCAGCTGCTACAAAGGAGAAATGTTAGGGTGCTAGGAGAACTTTTCATTGTAATCCTAACCTAATCTGAAAGGGAGGATGCGCAAAAAACCATTGGTGAATGGAAACCAAGAGATACACTTATCTATGACAAGGAAAGGAGAGGAAAGGGAGGATGAGGAGTTTTAGGCAGAGGAGGGTAGGTATATAGGGCTGGAGATGGGAGAGGCTCTGGCAGGTCCAGAGACAAAAGGAAGGCTAGGGGGCCCATGGTGACAATAAATTAAGGGAGGATGGAAAGGGAGGGAGGGGCCACATCACTCAGGGCCTCCATGGCATCTCTGTGGTGTTCAGTGGGAGGCCAAAGAATGGTTCCAAACAGAACAGCGAAAAGATTTTCAGGAGAGGGGAGCTGTTGGATGGGAAGAAAGAACAATTTCCCTGAATGACTGTCTGCTTGGAATTTGGGGCTTAAAATTAACATCCTGAAAGAGTCCCTGTCTTCCCTCTTGCCTCCTCCTTCAAACATTGGCCCTCAACTCTAATTTTGCTTAACCTATTGGCGCTGTACCAAAACCCAGTCTGTAGACCTTATAATCTAGCCCATTACATTCTAAAGATTTGTTAACCAGCCCTGAGTGAAGACATGGTTCCTACCCTCTGAGAATATACTCTGAGCATCTCCTACCGATTCAAATAATGGGTGAGAACTGATGAGTGTGTGGGCTTTTATTTTCGATGTTCAGCAGAGAAATTATTTTAAAAATGCTTTGCTGAGAACATTGCTATATGATTATTATGATTTTTATTTTCCAAATAGAACAATAGTCAAAAGATCAAGCCAACCCACATGCTTGTTTATGGGATGTTTCTATTTTCCCTGTTTCTTAAGCTCATGACACATCATGATGCTGAATCTGGAGTCAAAATTTGGACTGTGGTTATTAACCACCATAAATGGAACATTTGTGATTTGGTGGCTCCTTCTTGTGGGGAGCTCACAGCGCTCTGCAATGTACTTCTCCCTAACTCTCTATTTTGAAAGGGAAACAGAGGCCTCCCAGTTCCCTAAGTAACATGGTGCTCTAGAAAAAGGTCACCTAGGTGCACCATTTTTAATCAAATTGTGGTGACAGAGGAGAAGATGGAGGCTTATCCGAAATTTGAAGCTTAACTAGGTAGTAACTGCAAGTAAAGGAGGTGGAACGTCCTTTATTTCAGCTACCCACCCTCAGCACCCCTGACCCCTGCTCTGACACATCTGAAACCAAACTGAAGGTAAGCACCAAGAAGCTATCCAGAAGCTCAAAATTTTAGAATCACAGACTCATGGAAAGTTAAAGCAGCAATAGATCTCAAGAATCATCACTCCAATGATTTTCTGTGGGCCCTGGAGACTTTGGGGTTATTACACTGGATAAAGTGATCTGCTACACCCAGCACTATCTGTTCTCAAGTACTGTTTTCACAAATATGTATCACGGGATAATTTCTTTTCTGAAATGTGTGGATTTGTTGTGACTTTTAAACATAAATGTATTCAAAAGCATTGTTGAATAAATAGTGTTTTTTTCTTTTCTTTCATGAGTCAGCAAAGCATAGTGGTTAACAATTTGGGCTCTGTAGACAAGTAAACCTGAATTTACAGCTTTGCTCTTCTGTTTACTAGCTCTAGTGAGGGAGAAGTAGCAAACCCCAGCTTCTGTAAACCTCAGTATCTGCATTAAGAAGAGAGTAGGGGCAGAAAGCAATATATATTCTAAAAATTGTTGTGGACTCTATTAATCGAAAGAACTTCTCTAGAGGTTGCAGTGACGTCAAGAAAGAAGCTGCACAACTGGTCATGGTGGTGCGTGCAAATGCCCTGCGTTCAGTCCCTTCTATAAGCCTTGTATATATGCCTTATTTTATGCTTGAAAAGAACATGTATCTTACTTTGATTACTGCTCAAGAGAGGAGAGCGGTGTTAGATCTTTGAGGAGTATCTCTGTACCCTGACTCTCACCTATGGAAATGTGTGCATTCTTAGCAAGCTAGCACTTTGCAAGGGAAACTGAACTAGGAAAGTTATAATTTAAAGTCCATGGTGATCTTCCTACCCCTGGTCCTTGTTGCAGGAAGATGTGGGATGTGGGATGTGGGTGGGGAGAGCTGGTTGGCACTCTTTCATTACAGTTCTCTTGATGAAACAAACACCTTTGCCCTTCCTCCAACCGTTCATCTATCCATTTAACAAATCATATATTTATTAAGTGCCCATTGAGTGACAGGCACTATGCTGCATGAAGAATATACCAGTACTGAATAAAAATTGTTATGGTCCCTGTCCATATGGAACTTACCATTTAATCATGTTAGGGAGGAATTAAAAAGTTTTGTCTGATGTTGCCTGGACTGCACTTGGTCCTGTGAGGATGTCGTAGTTTCATGGAAGTGTACCCATCTATCACCAATACAAAATACCTTCAAGAACAACAACAACAAAAACTGAAGACTTAGGTGTTAGGCAAACCTGAGTTTGAACTTTAGCTTTGCTAGAAGTCACTTTGGGTGGGTTATTTAACTTTTTTGAGTTTCACTTACTTAAAATATTACAATTCCTCTCACAATATTGATGTTCTGGATTGAGCAGGGACAGATGCTCCAACAAATCACCTCTCAAAGTTCAGGGGGTTCATATAATAGGTTTATCTTATCCCCTTAAACAGGCTGATGTGTTCTAGTGTTTTTGGTTTTCCTCCAGTTGGTAGTTTAGAGACCCAGGCTCTTTCTCCGTGATTCTGCCATCTTCTAGCTTTTAGGATTTACATCCTTAAATACAGGTGGCAATAGAGAGTATAAAGAAGAAATATTTTATATATTTTTGGTATATAAAAGATGCACACAGTTTCTATCCACATCCCACTGGCAAGGAGTATTTACATGGCTCAGTCTAGCTTCAGATGAAACTAGACCTCTTTCCTAGTTAGCAGCTGCTTTCCAGTAACCACCTTTATGCTGTGGAAAGGTGAGAATAAGCTGGAGAAGAGACAGTGATTCCCTCACTGTGAATATAAGGGTTAAGTAGGAAAATGTATGTAAATTGTCAGACATGAAGGAGATATATAATAAGTGTTTTAATTATCAATAATACTTATTGATTTAAGAAATATTTACATATACAAAACATTTTACTAAGTAGTGGAACTGAATGAAAAATAATAAGATAACCTCAAGGAGCTTTCAGTGAGCTGCAAAAATTTTGCACATTGAGGGACAAAGCCATTTGATAGGAGAAAAGATTGTGGAAATAAATTTGTTCTGTTTTGTCCCTTTGGCTTTCTGTTTGTCCACCTCTCCCCCTTTTTATTGAATACTTGCCATGTGGAAGCCCTGGTGATGGGCAGTAAGAGGGGAAGCCCTCGAGCTCAGTGAGAAAGGTGCAAGATTATTGGGAATTGGTTTCCTTTTGTTCCAATATAGTAACTGTTGATACTCGATGCTAGTGTAATAGCCATTGAACTTTTTTGCCACTTGTTCTAAATAAGGTTTAAAGAAACAATTAATTTGTTTCATATTTGTGTTTGTTCGTTTGTTTGTTTTTTCACTCTTTTCCAGATAGCAAAGCTCAAAGGTAGGTAGCTAGCTGAGACTATTTATAAAATGTCCATGCTAATATGGATATCACTGCTGGTTACCATCTGTCAAAGTGCAAACTCTGTGGCCCAACGAGACAGAGGACCAGAAGCCGGTTTTAGAGGGAAAACAAGCTTTTCCATTTAGTTATATCTTTTCTACCTTTAACTTGTACTGAGAAGGTTGAGGAGTTAGAAGTTCAGTTATGAACTGTGTGCAGCTGCAGGAAATAGATTAGGGTTGGAAGCAAGTAAATGATTGTTGTGGGTCTTCAGAGAAGGAATTACCGTGCTATTTTGGCTATAGTATTTGTATGGTCCTTGGAGGTGTCAATTATGTTGTTTCTTGCTGGAGTTTTTGGCCTGCCTTCTATATAGGATTCTGAAACTGGATCTAGGAAAGTTGTCCTTTTTTTTTGGTTGCAAGAGAAGAAGCCAGTTTGCTACCCTATTTGGGGCTCTAAGGACAGGAGTTTCAGGAAAGAGTTTCCCAAATTATTCAACCTCCTTGATTTTCTTCTGTATGATTCTCGAAAGGGGCTCATTAGTTCAGCGATGTCCCTTCTGGAGTGAGTCTGGTCAGGAGGCAAAAAGGAGAAGAGTGGGCCTAAGAGGTGGGATCCACTGGGTAATCAGGACTGCTGACTTAACAGCTGACAGGCAGTGCTGGTACTGCATTGAACTGTTTTTTATTTTTTTCTTTTAATTTTCAGAATAACCCTATAAGATAAATGTTCTTACGACCACTAGATGAGGAATCCAGGATGCTATAGTTGGACATTCTCTGAATGTGTCCTCAAGGGTGCATGTACTAGAAGTTTGGTCCTAGTATGGTGATGTTGAGAGATGATGGAACTATTGTGATGTGGGCCTAGTGGGAGGTGTAGGTCAGTGAGGGTGTTACCTTCAGAAAGTATTAATGCAGTTTTTGTAGGACACAGAGGTTGTTTTTTTGTTTGTTTTGTTTTGTTTTGGAGCTGAGATCAAACCCAAGGCCTTGCAAGAGTGGGTTGTGATAAAACAACCTTAAGTACTTGGTATCCTCAGCTTCCAGCTATCTCCCTTCCCACGTCTTTGCTTTGCTTTGCTGTGATGTAGCCCAGGGAGCCCTCATCAGAGCTAAATAAATGTTGGTGTGAAGGTCTTGAATCTCTGGAACTGTGACCTAAGTAACCTCTTTCTGTTATAAAGTACCTGGGTTCAGGTAGTTTGTTATACCACAAAGGACTAACACATGAGGTTTAGCTGTAATTTTTCTGCATATCACACAGCTAGCAGTTAGTGGAAACAGGATTCAGTTGAGGTGTCTGGCTCTGGAGCCCATGTTTTAACCATGACACTACATTGCTATCCCTGATTTTTATATCCTGGTGCCTGCCTACCTTGGATTTTTAAAAAATTCATGATGCATTTTAACTAAGAAAGGTGAAAGGATATTTCTGCTGACATGTCAAAATCCACCCAGGGGAATTATGAAAGACTCTTGTCTTAGTTACTGGGAAAATGTTTTTTAATTATTTTAAAAGAGGAAAAAGATAACAGATTATTGAATTTTTAAATGTCATTTTTTTAGATAGACTCCTGCTATGAATTCCAACCTGGCTGTGTACTCTGATTGGCCTGCTTCAGCCTCCCCAAGTGTTAGAATTACATAATTTTGACCTTGAAAACATTTTAGACATATTACTCAGTTAGCCTTTTAAAAATGCATTATTTTATTTATTTATTATGCATTTTATTTTTTATTTTATATATTTTTATTATTTATTTACTATTATTTTTATTTTTAAAATTTTGCTACCGGGAATGGAACTCAGGACCTTGCCCTTGCCAGGCAGGTGATTGTGCTGCTGAGCTACAACCCTGGCCTTCAGTTAGCCTTTTAAAACAGGGTAGTGGTCCAACATGGAGCTACTTGGCAGGATGGAAGGAACAAAGCTCCAGAATTATGTAGTTCTATGTTTGAAGTCTGAATCTGGCTCTATGACCTAGAACAATTTACTTAACCTCTGAGTCTCAGGTTCCTCATTGGGAAACTAAGGATTAAGGCGTCTGTGAGTATCTCATGA